>VDFB02023471.1:0-119436 GCA_007258455.2 Sequoia sempervirens
TTTTTCCAAGTCCTTAGAACGGTACGAGTAGAAACATGGGTTAGTAGTAGACTGGAAGAGCACTCCAAAAACTCCAAAAACTCCAAAACAGCAAAGGAACACACCAAAATGTCACTAGAAAACATCAAAGCCGCACCAAACTGAAAACACAAAAGAAGCCATCACCAATGAAGCTCAATTTACAACCTCTGAGTGAAGAAGCAGTCATTCATCAGGTAGGAGTTGTCTTTCAAACTCAAAATTGAAGAAGAACTAGGAGGTGTCTCAACCTCAAAGCAAGAGTCTGAAACCAATTCAACAACACTTCATTATGATAGAAAAATGGATAGCAAATGAGAGGGAGAGGGGTTCTATTTATAAGCTTCAATCCCTTGAAATTCAAATCTCCAATTCCCTCATGAGGAGAAATATAATAATCTTTTAAGTCCATCTTTGACCAAGACCTTGGGCGCCCAACATGATTGAGCAATATCAACTTTATAAAAAGCAATAATTTATCCAATTTGGACGTCCAAAAGAGAGACCACAACTTAAAAACAACTTAAGTCAATGAGCTTAGGCACGGGGACCAAAAAGCACATTAGAAATATCAAATGATATAACTTAAGTTATCAACTTTCCTTTTTTGACTCCAAGAAAGTTGGAGAAGCCTCTGCCAAGACTACATTGCCAAAAATAGTAATTGAGTGCTAAATTGTTGCCAAACTACATTGCCCAAAATAGCACTTACTAAAAATAGCATACTACTAAAAATAGTAAGTGACTCCAAATGCTGTTTGAGCACATTTTAGGTAGCCGTCGTAACTTATTAAAAATAGTAAGTTTAGAAATGGTCATTGATCAAAATGCTTGTGACACCCAACTGAAGCTCTCCGAAAACCCAGAAAGACTGAAAAGACATACTGGCAAACTCCTGCATGCATGCCCTGAAAACTCAGAAAGATACCTCTTAGAAAATAGGAAACCCTAACTCTACCTCCGACTAGCCTACAGGCCTCTGAAATAGGCTAACGGTCACCAAAAAGGACTAGTGCCGAGAAGGGGACATTATAGGTCTGAAAAACATGCCAATTGGGGGCAGTTATTCAGTAATTGGATACTCTTGACAGTGAGGCCATATATGTTGGTGCATTGTAATTGATTGATAGGTGGTTGGAGGTGTTGTTTGTTGTCCCATTGATAGAAGACAAGTGGTCTTTGGATGGAGAGTGAGGTGGCCCTTAGCCTAGACCTCCACCATGTCTTATTTATTTCAAATTTGTTTTTAATTGCATACAGTTTGGTTCCAGATTCAAATAGTTTTTGGTGCCTTTATATAATGAAATGTAGGGGCTTGATGTAATAGCATGTGTAAGGTGTTAGATGCAATACCCATGAGGTATAATTTTGTGTTAAAATTGCTTAAATGGTGTTTAGTTGAGGCCACCTTGAGAACCATGAATTTTGAAAAGGGCTTTAAACTGAACTTGTATTTTCATTACATGCATTAGGTGTCTGTTTTTGTTAAATCTCCTTTTCTTCAATTTATTCAGTTTTTTGAATCAATCAATTGATGTTTATAGTTTCCATTAATTCAACTGCTTGGGTACACCTTTTCATTTTTCATCCCAACTCAAAATTATGCCTGTGGGAAGAAATTGAGTGGCCATATTCATAACCATACTATGTGGAAGGAGAAGACAAATTTCATCTTGAGTCTCAAGAGACTTTGGTTGGTTGTCAACTAATTAACCTTATCAGTGTTTGAGTTTGGGTATGTACGTACATTGACCATGAAATCCAAAGAAAATTGTCAGGATAGTAATATTAAATTCAGATTTAAGTTAGATTTTTTTTTACAATAGATATAGATAAATGAAACCTGTAATAAGTTATAATTGAAGATAAACAATATAACTACATACAAAACTAAAAATAAAGTGCAGTAAAAATATGCAATTTTTTTTTTTATAACTTTAAATAGCCTAACACAAATATGTTAGAACTTACAAGTTACAACTTTGTAAGGTTTCAAAAGCCTCTATCTATATGACAAAAATGAAAAACCTAAATCCCAAACACAAGAGCCATTGGATCATCAGCCATCTAGCTGTTATGTATAGAGATTCATAAAAGGGATCGAGATGGTTGGTCAGAGCAACAAATGTTGTCACTGAATAAAGATGATGCTAAAGACTCATAATCCCTTGCTATGGCGGTTCTGAAGCCAGCCAATTAGTCCTCAGTGATGAAGATAGCCTTGGGGGGATTTGAAGCATTTTAGGGAAGTTAGAAAACAAAGGAAAAGATGAAGAATCAAAGTGTTATGCAGTTGGTGACAAAACCACCAGTTGATGCAGGGTCAGTTTCGTAATAGCCTGGGCAGTTTCTGATACTGCTGGTTCATACAGTAGGTGGTTTTGTATTCCCTGGTCTGTGGGAATCAACAATTTCATAATTTTTTTCTTGTGGGGGTTTGGTAACGGCTACAAACAGTACCTCTTCCTCTTCCATGCAATTGTACAAGAGTTACCCATTTGAAGGTTGTAAACTTATAAACATTGCCTGCCCTGTTGCTGGTTCATAATAGAGGTGGTTTTGTATTCACCAGTCTGTGGGAAGCAACAATTTTGCTAATGGCTGCAAATCATACCTCTTCTTCTTCCATGCAACTGTTTGTGCAAGATTTGCCCATTTGAAGATTGTCAACTTATAAAACATTGCTTAAGGGCTGGCACTTTTTGGATGTCCTAATTCCTAAATGGTTCGATACTTGGAGCAGCAAGCTAGAGAACATGTTTCCATGAAAATACAAGTAGAATGTGGATGTTAAACTTAGATTTTGTGTGCCTTGAGCTCATTTGTAGTCTCTAATTATATTCATCTACATGTAATTGGATCAAAATAGTGATTCAGGAGCTTTAAAGCTCACTCTTGCTGGAGTTTTCACCCATTGGGGGTTTCTCTAGGCTAATTTGGTGTTTCAGTCATTGTTTATGCTTGTTTCCTTGGTGTTTTCAGTTCTCGTGTCCTGATGAACTAGCACGAAGATTCAACCTTTTTCCCAAAGATCTCAGTCTATGAAAGGATTGTTTGTGTGCTAGTTGCTAGTAGTTAATATCTGTAGTTGAAGAACTGTTTGTGGAATACCCCCATCAGTTCATAGATGCGACAGTATCAGGACAAGGTTCGAGTTCCTTGTAATAGATTTGTGGTGATAAAAGGTAGAAAGTTTTTAATTACACGTTATGACTGAGACAAGATGCAGTAGGATAGGGAAATAGATGAAGATGAAACAAGATTCTGCAGGTTGGAAGATCATGTGGCTCAAATTTCTTTATTACTGGGCAAACTAGATAGGCTGGAAAACATAATCTTAGCCTTGTCACAGAGGGTGGGACCTACTCAAGAGCAAGTAGAGCGAGAAAAAGAGCCCAAAGGCAAAGAACAAGATTTATAACAGTCTTCTTCAAGCAGAAATGCCCTTTTCAATTGTAGAGAAATTTTCAAGAGGTAATGCTTTGTATGGGTTCATGTTTATATTTTTAGTATATAC
The DNA here is from genome assembly GCA_007258455.2 of Sequoia sempervirens. Taxonomy (NCBI): domain Eukaryota; kingdom Viridiplantae; phylum Streptophyta; class Pinopsida; order Cupressales; family Cupressaceae; genus Sequoia; species Sequoia sempervirens. The sequence continues at coordinate 3,536 of VDFB02023471.1, forward strand.
ATTTATATGTTAACTTTTCGAAAAATTCAGCTTTTTTTAGTTTGTTTAAGTTTCTTTTAGCTATTATTAATTTATTTCTATTTTAAAAAGTCAAATTTTATTTATTGTCTCTCTGCTGTCCCATAAAATCTGATTTTTTTTTATTTGCCATCCCTGAAACTAGGAGAAACACCAATATTACCTTAGTCTGCCAAGTTTTTCTTGGTATTTGCTGGTTGCTAAGTTACTGCCAAATCTGGATCATGTGACTTTTATGATCCCTGAGAGAATGCACATGATTGATGAAACTCTTAAAATAATGTAAATTTCATATATGTATATATATAATGCATCAATATGCTTTACTTGTTCTACCAAGTTTTTCCAAGTATCTGCTAGTCACGAGTTGAGTCACCCTTTGGATTGCTGAGATGTTGGTAAGTTCAGCTTAAATGGATTTATGATGTATGAAGTTTGAACTATTAGAATTGTGCAGATTGATGAATTTTAATTTTTTTTTATAAATTCACATAACATCAATAGTTGATAAACACATTTCTTGTGCTGAAGCCTCCCCAACCTTTTTTCGTTTTATTTCTTGTTTCACATTTTGTAAACATATGTTATGATAAGTGAAGTCATCATCTGAAGGATATCTTTAGGATAAAGAGTGATATGGTGGAGGACTCTTTGGATAACCATGGAAAGCACCAAGTAATGTACAATCCCGAAGTTAATGTATAACTTCAAGAAATGAATGGATTTTTGATCTAGGGACTAACTTGTGCATTATGATGAGAAGGCCTTTACCTTGATGAAGATAAGTGTGACAATTTTCTCCATTAATAACAACTTCTTATGGTGTTAAGGGTGAGATGGCAATGTGGATGTTGAGAATTGTTTCCTCAATACTGTGAATCTTGTGCTATGTATTAAAACCAACATTCTCCTAGTTTGTTAGATCAGTGAGCAGAATAAATAGGTTGAATTCTACAGTGAGGTGCTTGATTAAGGATATGGAAGATAATTCCGAAGTAGCGAATTTTGGTATTCTTGATGAAGCTTGTACAAGATTTGTAGTTATAGATCCCCTCATATGTGTTCTTGTTGCTCAATCAAATGAGACAAGTAGATTGTCCTATGGAATTTTTTGGTAGTTGGGTAGTGGAAGTTTTTGTTTGATGCTCATTTTTTTTGATGTTCCTCATCTATTGATAAAGGCATTGCCGTGAAAGTTGTCTATAAGAAAAACATCGCATGGCGTGGTTTGCATTGTGAGGTTATAAGTGCCATTTTCAAATGGTACTTGGTTATTCCACTTAATAAGCCATCTTGTAATGGTGTAAGGTGTGTTCTGATTTCTATAGCTCAATATTAGTCTACTTTTGTGACACAGAGACAGAGTTGATTACCAGCACGAGTTTAAAGCTTTTGAAGCAAGACAGGATGAGGAATGAATTTGGATGCTTAGGACTTACAGTGGAGGAGAATATCTGAATATTACCTTTGATTGTTTCTTGTAAGTTGCATGGACTCAAGAGATAAGTGGAGGAGAATATCTGAATATTACCTTTGTTGTTTCTTGTAAGTTGCATGGACGATAGTTAAGTATTTGCTAAATGCCAAAAAAAATGGTCAGCTGATTCGAAGTACAGAATACTTAAAGAAATTCAAATAGTTAGATGTCCATTTGTGTTAAGAACAAGCAATTTAAGTTTTGGTTTGATCAATGTTGCATACATTGCAAATAGAATTTCCTATAAGGCCTCTAAGACGGTTGCAGCAGAACAAGACCATGTTAGAGTTTTTGGTTGTGTAAAATATGCCTAAAGTCTTGATGATAAGAAGATAACACTTGAGAGAAAAAGCTAAAAATGCATCTTTTCTGGTTATAATGAAGAATCTATAGCTTTCAGATTGTCTAATTCTCATATAAACAAAATTGGTGTTATTCTGGATATCATATTCTAGGAAGATGTGACTTAGCTAGAACAATGTTCTATGTTTCCTTATCCTCCTGTTTGACTTTGATGGTGCCACAAGTCCTTCTACTTATGCAGTTGGTGTTGATGTCAAGTGTTTATTATGGATGATTGTCAGCATTCCCTAACTCAATATGAGTTGGGAAGCAAGCTGACTACACTGTATGCTTTTGAGAAAGTTGATAGTATCTTCTTGCATAGATGGTTGGGAATCTGCTATTTTATCCACACCAGAAGTTTTTTGCTTACTGTTGAGCTATTATATTGATTCATATAGAAGTGTAGTTATTTCTTTGCATTTAAAGTTGGTGAGTGTGTGCTGAAGTGCATTAAGGTAACAACCTGTAGTTTAGAGCGCACTTTTGGTAGCGACTCTTTTTGAGTGTCTAGACAAATTTTGACTGGATAGATGATAAGCATGGTTGTAAGTCAATTTTGGGTTTGTTTTCTGTTTGGGCTAGTTACTTTTTGGCACCTTCAGCAGACCTTGACCTAATTTGTGATTACAATGGTATATAAGTTGATGCTAGGCCTCGTCATATTATATTTCTTGTAGCATTTGGACCTTTGTAATATTGTATTCAATAGTATTTGTTTGAGTCTGGCTTCAGTTTTTATGTAGTTACTTTGCTTTGTTTTGAATCATTGGATAAACAATTTAATTGTATCTCATTGTGTGATGCTTTATTTTCTACTCAAAATGTATTGGCAAATCCTTTACTTAATATGCTTAAACCTATGCTCCACGGGGACGCGCCCCCTGTGTTTTTATGCCGTTTCCCGTACCGGGTACGAAACAGGGACGTGGGGATGGCTAGGAAACGTCCCCTAGCCGTCCCCTTTTTCCCTCCAAGTACCCAGTACTTCCAGGGGACTTTTGGCAAAAGGCAGGGGACGTAGGGTACTTCTAGAAGTACCCGAAACTTCCCAGCCGTCCCTCATCCGTACTGGGTACTTCTAGAAGTACCCTATGGCCCAGCAGCAAAAAAAAACACATTTTTATAAAAAATTAAAGTTTTTTAAAATGAAAAAAAGGCATGGGCGGGCCCACAAGGGACGCTCCATGCCACTTAACCTAATTTATGTCTTATATATGCCCTAAAATGAGAAAAAGCAACTCATTTTTACATTTGGCTTGTGAAGTGAAGGAGAGCAAAAGAAGAGCAGCTGAGTGAAGGATCGCCAAACTAGTCAGTATCGTCAGACTCCAGCCTTACGTTGGGATGTTAATCCCAAAGATGTTATGCAGATTGAGGAGAATGCACATGAGGGATTGGTTGGGGTTCCATTGGTTGAGGCAGATCCTTCTATTGGCATGGACACTGACACTAACTTAGACTCGAGCTCTAATGGCGAGGGCGATGCTGATTTAGACCTACCTTATGCTGATTAGGGACCTTGGACAGCGATATATTTTCTTAGTTTTATGTTTAGCATGTCATTTCATAGTTGAGACTTGGAGCCTTTGGGCATTTTGGTTATAATTATCAGACTTTTATATGATATGTGTGCACATTGATAATGAAAAGCATTTGAATTTTGTTAATTTGTTTGTCGATTCTCATGTGAAATCTCAATTCAAGTCTAATGATATGTATTAAGCTTATACAAATGTCTAGAATGAATGCTTTATCAATGTTATGCTATGAACATTTGAAATTTCTATATATTTAAAAAAAATTCCCTATTTTTTTTATCAGCCGTCACTTGCTGTCCCCTAAAAAATGACCCAAAAGTACCCCCGTACTGAAAACTCATCCCGCTGTACCGGGTACTCCCCATCCCCGAAACCCCGTGGAGCATAGGCTTAAACTTGTAAAAAAGAAAGGTCATTTAAATTTAGATGGATATTGCTTATTATGCATTTAAAGGTCAGTAAATCTTTAGTGCTTAGATCACATACACCTATTGTGCTAAATTGGTGCTTGATGGCCTGTTCTAGCTGGAGTAACAACTTATTTTCTTGTTTTTCTGTGCTGATAGTAAGAAAACACAGTGTTGGCATAAAGTAATTAGTAGATTGAATAGTAGCAAACTAGCTTATCTATCTTATTAAATAATCTATATAATTAAGCCAAGATATATCCTCAAATTGTTTTTTTTTTTCAATAAATTCATTTATATTTATCTTCATAATGTAATATTATTAACATAGTAGCAAATTATTATATATTAATATTAATTTATATAATAAATATTAATATATAATATTTTTTTTTTTGATCGGTGATAATATTTTATTTTATTGATTCCAGGATTTGATCTGCCCCGAAATAGGGATGGTGACATGGGGCACCATCTCCCCATGGAAAGGACTCTAGCAGAAAACTAAACTTCAAAACAAACACACTAAACCCCCAAAAAGACAACAAACATTTCAAATGCATCCTTTACGTTTGGTTCCTCCCTTCGTTTGTGACTGGAGGACCATGTCAAAAGTTTCCTTTTTTCCTTTGTTTTCTCTCTTCCCCTTCACAACTTGCCATCCTTCCTCCATCCTTGCAGCCTTCTTCTACCAATCCATAGATGTGTCGTGTTGTGACCCCGCCTCTTCAAGAGCCCTGCATACAACTTGTCCACCTTGACCCTTTGGGGTTCCCTTCACCTTTTCCTTTCCATGGACTGATTTTTCCCTACACTCCGGGGTTTTAGCAACCCCAAGACTTTGTTCAACCAAAGCTTCATCCACCTTTATTGCATCAATACCTGTCATAGTAGGCTCCTCTGTTAGACCTGTCCCTCCCGCTTGCTCTGGGGCCCCATTTGGCTGCTGTGGTTCCAAGTTACTCACAACCTGAGAATAGCTCTTGCCTTGCACTTCCTTCTTCTCACCTTGTTTCTCCACCGTGTAATGTCGGTGTGACACATCCTTCCACCAAGTCATTGGTTTGGGCACTCGGGGCTTTGCACATTGCGCAGCCTTATTTTCCAGTTTGGGAGCATCTTCTGCAATGGAAAGAAACACCTTCATAGTCCAGGGGCTGCCTCCAACATCCTTTGGAGGTGTTGATCGAAATCTCTTCTGGGAGAGTCTTTGTAACTTTCATTTCCACTAAAATTCGGGCGTATGTGGAGTGCATAAGATTTGAAGAATCATCATCAATCATCAAAAAATTCCCTAAGGAGTTTCCTATAGCCTCCAAATAGGAATCAAACCACAGGTGAAGAGGAAAGTTTGGTAGTCTCACCCATAATGGCACTTTCTCAAATTTCTTAGTTATAGGATTAAAAGCTAGGTGCCATGGTTTCAGAGACAGAGCAAAATTTTCCTCCCAATTCCAAAAAAAGTCACACAAAATTTTGTTTCTGTCCTTCATAGATTCAAAAACAACAATAAAAAACCTCTCGAAATTGGGTAGATTTGAATACAACCATCTACCACAGGTTCCCAATCTTCAGAGATCCATTTGTGGAGGTCACACAAACGGGGCCAAAAACCCCTGAAACGCCCAATCAATCCTAATTCTAAGAAGACATTAACATTGTGGTTTACCTCATTTTCAAGCTCAACTTGCAAAAAAATTGACGCCGCAAAGGCCTTCTTCGTTTTCCCCAGCTGAGATTTGCCAGCGCCATCATTTTTGTGGCATTCCACCTTTCGTTTCTCCTTTGTTTCCCCCGAATTTATTTTCTTCCACCCATTAACTTCTGGCTTCCCCTCCGAAGCTCTGCGCAACGACTAATTTTCCTTGCCCAGCCCTGTCGAAGCCCTAGCTCCCTTGCTAATGACTCCATTTCAATAATGAGCGTTAATATATAATAATTATTATATTAATAATATTGTTCAATATATATTAATTGTTTATATATTAATTTATAATATAATATTTATATAATTATTAAAAATAATATATTATATTATTATTAATTACTATAATATTAAGTAATTAATTAATATGTATTATTATTTATATAATAATAATAAATAACTATATTTATAATAAAATACTACATTAAGATTTAATTAATATAATAATATATTATAATAATCTATATAAATAATAATACTTTTATATAATCTATTATTATTATATAATAAATATTATATATTATATAGTAATATATTATAATATATCTTAGCTCGGTGAAAAGCTTGTATATCTGCCCCAATTCTGCCGCATTGCCATGAGAATACAATAAAGTCATCTTTGCAACCCGATTTTGCATGTAAGTCACTACTATTTCTTGCCCTTTCCTCATAGGCAGCTTCATTACATCCACATTCTCCCTCTGCGACACATTCGTCATATTTAATGCTCCACTATCATCGTCCTGACCTTTATTTATCATTAGCATTTATTCGTGTTTCTCAAACCTCCTATATTTCTGTTCGTATGTAACCACATTCTATCCAACGATGTCGATTTATTAATTTAGTAAGATTTAAGGTTGTGTTTTTGTGTACATGATCCTGACATGCTATATGCTGCAACTGTAGGAAGCCTCTCGGCTTAATTAGCAATTATGTGCATATCAGTTTAGGTTTATATTGTAGTTTGAATTGTAACCATTATGTAAATAGTGATTAGAAAGTTTAATGTTAACAACATTTGTGCAACACGATTGATAATTCAGATTGTCAGTTTTAAATTGATTAATAGTAAATGCCTTTACAATCAAATTGATAACAATCACAAAGAAGACAAAAAATCTATTGGGAATTACATGAGCGAGTTAGTAAATCTTTAGTACTCTGCTCATTTATAAATTATACCTATTGCACTAAATTTAAGGTTTTATCATTTGTTATCCTTAAGGCTCTATTGGGCAATCCAGTTTTTTTATGATGAGAGTCAACTTGTAGGCAGAGATTTGTGTGGACAAACGCTACCCTAAGAAAAGTAGTGGAGTGTGCATGATAGAATGCTTATGTGGACTACCATACATTGAGGAAATTGGAGATCCGTCCAAACAAGAATCAAACATCTCAAGCCTGTTGAGGACCTGCAGTGAGTCCAGTGTGCTACAGTTCATGTGATTTGTAAGTTAGAATATATATGTATATTTATTCCAGGAATACTGTTTATTGAACTGAATGATAAACCAATGTAACTATGAGGTTTATATCAATTTCTAGTGATGATTGAAGATCTGTTTACCAGCATTAGTAATTCAGTTATATGAGTGAGACCAATATTGGAGATTAGTGGCATAGTGCTATATTTAACACATTACTAGTTGTTTAAATAATATAATCAGTAGTAGTGCATATATTTGTTCATTTCAGTTTGAGATATATCAGTAGACTACAGTAAAATTCAAAAAACAAAAACAGAAATAAATAACTAGGGACATCACATTGGTATCAGAGCCATATACTTACTAGCCTACATGTTTACTTAATGGATGTATGCAGCCAAATCAGAGAGATCTGAGAGTTTCAGAGAGGGAACGAAAGAAGTTGGAAGCAACACAACAAGAAACTAGTGTTTTAATAGGAGGCAGAGGTAAGAACTAAGAGATACATGGCAGATCAGGGGATAAGCTTGATGCCTTTATCCAGAAACAGGAGCAAACAAACCAGCTGCTAATCCAGATGATGCAATAAATGTGAAACATGAATGCCTCTTTCAATTCCACTAGGCTATCACATAATGTCACAGGAGAAGGGATTAACTAAAATCAAAATGACCCAGCCAATCACACAAGTAATAATAGAGTTTCTGCTAGATCAGCAGCTAGGCCATTTTAGCCTACCCTTTTACTTAGAGTAGAGGCACCACTTAAATAACAGTAGAATCAAGCAACATATGTCATAAATGCTTTCATAGATGAGTACATGGGTCTTGACCCAGACATTAGAAATCAGATCTTCATTTGCAAACTATTGCAATTTCAGATCGAGGAATGGGCCAAGAGTGGATAGAAGACCTACACAACTGTTTCATATTGATTTGTAGCAGAGGTTAAGCAAGTTGACTTTCCCTCCTTTTGATGGTTCAAGGAAAAATACTACATGTGTGTGGGTCCAAAAGTTGGACACCTATCTTTTGCTCAGCCACATTTTGAATGTAATCTCCCCAATGGGATCTGCCCTAAAATTTCTATTTTCTACCCTAGGTTTCTGATTTACTTTTCTGTACTTTTCCGATATAGTTTTCTGCTCAAACCCTAGGACGGAATTCTGAATTTTATTGTCAGAATGACAAATAGATATAGGCATCCAATAAACTGTAATGTCCCCTTTTTTAGGAGCGTTGGAGTTTTGAGGAATTAGCCTATTCCTGATCCTCGTAGGCTAATAGGGCATGGTTAGAGGGTCCTCTTGGAAGTTACGCAGACGTTGGTTGGCTCATCGGATGCATTGGATAGTTATTTCTCATGATATTCTGGATGTTGGATAACATAACATGTTTGAAAACATAATGTTGGATAACGCACTGTTTGACAACACATTGTGTTAGAAAACATATTGTTTGATAACATATTGTGTTAGATATCATATTTGCACTTTATGAGTTATATTTTATATTATTATAATAAAGTGTAAATATAATAAAATATTATATTATTTCTGGAAACTTCTAGATTGTGGGCCGACCTCTTGGAGAAAAAGAATAAATAGGTGGGGCCAGCCATTGTCTCATCATCCAGATTTGATATTGGTATTTGATAATTTCTCTTGTGGAGCCAATGGTTTCTGCAGATTTCATCTTTGATATCATAGGAAACGAAAACTTCCTTTGATTAGTATAACTGAGGTGGTGAAATATTCCTCCGAAGGGTTGCATTGTGAGTGGAAGATGGTCAGTCTTTCACATTGAGCTTATTGCATCTTACTTCAGCTTTCATGGAGGTCGACTTGGTTTGGAGTATGCAGAAGATTGTTTGTTGACATCCATTTTGGCATTGATTCATTGAGGAGAATAAGGGCGCTCCCTTTGGGAGTATTTTGGGTGATATTTTATGAAGTTTTAGTTGCATTTTTCAGACCTTCATAATTTGCTGTCATGGAGGTCGATCAGCCTATGTGAGTCTCATGTTTTTGCTCACATCTTTCGATTGAGGAGGCCAATCATTCTGGGTATTGTTGCATTCAATTCCTATCGTTGAGACAATCGTTTTAGGGGCAAATTGGAAGGAGTTTGGTGCTGCAATTAATTATTTAAATATTTGCTAGGCAAGAACAGGGGCGACAACTTAAGCAATTCGATTTGGGCTTGGAGAATATCATTTGGGCTTGTTGATTGATACTTCATCTCTCATCCAAGGCGCTTCTTGAGGCCAGGTTCTTCGAATTTCTATCAGCTTCTAGCATTGCATTTAGTATAGTCATATTTGTAGCTGTAGATGCATATTATTACCAGCATTGTTGTAAATTGGAAAAATATTGTAATTGCCAAGAGTCTTGGCTACCTTGTATGAGCATTGTATTGAACAAATCATTTCAATCAAGGAGATATATGTTGCTGGTTTTATATTGTTGTCATTATCATTCATACTCAGCTTATTAGTATGAATGCCAATTGTATGACAAAATGTCATTTGGCTGTAGGTGATTAGTTTGCTTATCGAAATCATTTATGTGCATTGAAAAGGATCTAAAAGAGTCATATTTGCATTTAGAATGTAGATTAATCATAAGCATTTGAAGCATTTAATCATTACTTCTCAAGCATACAATCAGACTGAAATTCTGTACCAGCAAGATCAGACCTTGCATTTGAATTGTTTGACAATATTCCTTGAGGGTCAAAGCAACATATCTACATCAGATTTGTCAAGGGATATTACAGTGGTATCAGAGCGGTTTCCTGCCATCCTGTTGGGTGAATCATTGAAATTTAGAACGAAGAAATTATGGCTTTTGACAGATCCATGTATGAATTGATGCAAAATTTGTATGATGTGACGAGTGATCCTGAATTTAAAAGGGGATATCTAATGATGTTTGAAAAATATAAATGAACGGATAAGGAGAAACAAAAGAGCTCTACAGGTGAAGTGTCTAGAAATCTTTACAATGAATTTTCAGCAATTAGTGATCAACATATAGCTGATCCTATGTGTTGATAGGTGTTTTATGACCACACCAACACAGAATAAAGTTTTCAACGGTCACTCTATCCTCTTTTGATCAAAATATCTTGCATGCTAAGATTGCGAAAGATCATGCATTCAACTCCAAGGTTCCTTCATGCAATGGATGTAGACTCAGTTGGTTTGATGTGATTTGCTAGTATTTCAAGGGGACTTACACAATTGTTCACTCGAGAGAAAGGGACTTTCAAGATTTGGAAGATTTATCAATGAAGCCCAAGTTTTCTAAACTAACCAGAGAATGTTGAATTTGAATGGCTGCATAGATTAAAAAAAGGCTCTAATCTATCCTAGGTGCAGGGCATGGCGATTGAATCTTACAAACTTCAACCAAGCTTTGCTTTGCCTCACCTCAGACAGATTCCACAAACCTTGTGCAATCTTCAAAGGGGTGAACTAGAGATATTCAGATTACAAATTAACATGAAGACACCATCACGACGACGCATACCAACATGTAAATTATAACTGAAGTTAGGTCCAAACTATTCCAGTTGACCACACAAGGCAGACCCACTATCAGTGAGCCCACTAGTGATATGGACTAGCGAAGCTTGCTCAAATAAATCACCACATTCCAGAATCATCTACTTGCATGAAATAAAATCTATTCTACTTTATCTAAATTCTACTCTAAGATTCTATGCTAATTGGAAGGATGAAGAAACCTTGCTAGCTACCCACAATAAAAGATGCAATCACAAGCAATGACAACTCTTTTTATTATAGTAGTGTTCACAACAGTCTCTTACAAAGCATTTAGTTGAAAAATTTCCTTCCTTCCGTACAAATGAGGGGGAATGCCCCTTTTATAGCTAGCCTAGTCCAATAGACGGCTCAGATTCAATTACAACGAACAACTCAGATTGAGCCACATAAGCCCTATTCAAGATTTTCCCTAAAAACGGCCACAAGGAGTGGTGTAATAAATGAGCACATAATTCCCACTCTCTCCCTTCACCATTATGAGGATTTAATGCCCACTATCATCTAGAAGGTCATCATCTAGGAAGGCGTTCCCATTCTCCTCTTTGACCGCAAACTCGATGAATCTAGTCAATACTGCCTCAACCTCCTAAATTGAGATAGGTGGAATATGATTAAGCTGAAATTCAAGCACCGTGACTACCTACCCCTGCCGAGTACAAGATTTTCCCCAAGCGACTAAGGCGTCCTGAGTGCTCTGAATGATATTGGAGAAGGTCGAAATATTTTCAAAATCTACTTGGGCAAATGACCTTACATCTGAAAAGAAAGGCTCCAATCTACTTTTCAGGCCATTCGTAGTCACTTCCTCTGGAGTCAGCCTTTTAGCAAATAATGCTTCAAGCATATTCAAGACTCCCTCCTGAATATTTCCCATGGCCTTTCTAACTTTGGCTGATTCTGCCTGAGCTGCATCGAAGAAGCCTCGACCTGTGATTGCTGAGGAATACCAACTGGGGAAGTCATATTTGTCGCCCTCCTGAATCCCTCCTTCTACCAGAGTCTGTATGGGCATATGCATTAGAGCTGCCAAGTGAGGGACAATTTTATCTTGATAAATGTGGGTTTCACTCCAGGTTAGATGAACATTACCCATGCGCGTCAGAATACTGGAGGCTTGCTGAAAAGAATGGGCGAGGTCTTCCTTGAACTTTTCTGCCTCCGCGCGAACATTGCCAACCCACTTATCTGCTTCTTGAGCCATCTTCTTTAAATCTTCCAGGCCGCTAACTGATTCCCTCGGAAGCTCAACTGGAAGATCAACTGCTGGATTTTCTTGTCCACACGGACATGCTAAGTGTTGCACATAGCCAATCAACGTCTCATGCTCTTTCTTTAATCTTTTATACTTCCCTTCTGTCTGGAGTAACCTATTCTTAAGAGCCTGATAGGAGCTATCACATTCTTCAATTATTTGAGCTCCTGTTCGGCCCAACTCCACAGTAGTGACCACATAATTCTCCAGGATCACCTTATCTCGGTCACATTCTACCCTGGGAACAACCACATGGAATGTGCGAGAACCAGACTTATTTGTAGATATCTTCAAGAACTTTTTGGCCCTCTTCTTCTCTGGCGGTCCAATGATCTTGCTGAGGAATTCCACCATTTCAATTGTCAGGTCAGTCTCCTCAACAGGGTCCCTTCTCATTCTTTCCCCGAGCCAATTTGGCACTACCTGCTGTGGGTCACAAATAATAAGTGGCTGTTCCTCTCTTGCTTCCTCTCCATGCACTTCTTCTCTAACAACATTTTGCTGAGGTTCACTAGTTTCCATCTACTGAATATTTTCTCCTGAACCTTGAGCCTTCTACCCTGTAGCAATCTCTTCCTCCAAAGCCGTCTCAATCAACTATTGGAAGCGGGTGTCTGTCTCTGTTTCCACTTCTCCTTGCTGATTTTCCTTCCTAGGAGTGTTGACACTTTGACTATCTGGCTCTCTAAGAGGTGGTTGGCTCACCTCTTGAAACTCTTGCTCCTCATTCAATCTGCTTCTCTGGTCCGCAAACAATGAGACCTCCTGCATGCTCGAAGAGCGAGTCTGCGATGGTGTGGATGATGCTTCCTCTACCCTCTAAGGCACCTGCTGAACCTGCACCTCCCTTCGCGGTTCCGAAGCTTGGGCGACTTGTTTCCTTTTTCTAGCTGTTGGTGGCCTTTGGTCATCCATCAAATTGTAAGTGAGGGGGACTGATCTATTTTAAGTCTATTCATGTGCCTTTCTACCTATTGGTGTACGTTTTATCATCCACCGAACACACAGAATAAAATGTCCAAAGACACTCTATCCTCTCTTGAAAAACCACCACGTATGCTAAGATTGCGAGAAGATCATATGGCGATTCCAAGGTTTCTTTTGTCAGGTCTCGACGTGTGGATAAGCTCAATGGGCGTTGTGATTTGCTGGTAATACACAAAAGGACTTACGTTAAAGAATTCTTCGCAAGTTTGGGACTTAGACGGATTTATCATTAAAGGCTTCTTCAATTGAAACTTTCAGTTCGAATCTCAAAAAAATTGCAAAAAGATAAGGGTTTAGAGAATCTATTCTACGCCTAGGAATTTGAGAGACAGTAAAGATTAGGTGAAAGGAATAACCACGCTTTGTTTCACCTCCCTAGGACAACTACGCAAAGTGGGTGCAATCTTCAAGGGGTGTGATTGTAATTTTCAAGCCTCGAATGAGACCGAAGTTAAGAATCCACAATTACAAGCTCAGGCTAACTTTACGCATCAAATGCAAATCATCCATTCGAAGAAAGTATGAGCAATATTTCACCATTTAATCTATACGATCAATCTCGCATTCACTTAACCAATATTCAAAGCAAATTCTACTTAATTTAATTCTAACTCTAATCTATGGTAGAAGAAAGTATGCAACCTTGCTTACTACTTGACAATAAAAGTGATTCAAAGCAAATCATGCATAAGAGCTTTTATTATCGGAAATAGTCTCAATGCAACAATTTCATACACGGTCTCCACACTTTACAAATGAGGGGGGAGCTTAATTTATAGGCTTCCCAATTACAATTCAATGGCCAAGATTGATTTAGGATCAACGGTTGAGATTACAAAATAAAACCCTAATTAGGGTTTGTCACAACCAACTACCTCTCGACTAATGAGAAAATTACATTCGAGGACAATTGTCCTTTTTGCTAAATATAAACCAAGAATAAAATAGAAAGTTGTTGCATGTTGATTTGGAACAATTTGATTGGTTGGAAGATGACGAGGCGCCACCTCAGCGTGCCAGATGCCTTCCTTGGTCGCTTCATTTTTCTTCCACGTGCTTGCCTTAGAATATTTTCCTTGCCGATGACTCTGTCTGTTGTGCTTGTTCTTTCCTAGCTTTGATCTTGGATTCCTTTTGAGACTTTGATTTCTTCTTCTCACTTGTACTGGAATCTTTGAGGTCTGGAAGTCTACCCTTGGAGCAGGTGTCTGGACTTGAAGTTGGTTGCTTTGAAATTCCTCTTGCTCAAACTGGGTTGATGTTACCTTTGGATTTCCTCTCTGAATTCTCCAATTTGTGTCGAGAAATTGTCTAAGTATGGAGATCTGTTTGGAACACTCTTCTTGTCACCATCTAATTCTGATTGGAAGCTTGTTTTTAATTCTTCAGGAGATGAAATCCCTCAAAAAGTTGCTTTGATTGCTTCAACAGGTCTGGGATTGTAGATGAAATCCCCCCAAAATTTCCGAATATTCTTTCAAGTGCCTTGAATTTGGAGAAAAATGCCTTTGTGCTTTCGCCACAATGGGGAAATTGGAATTTTCTCCGTGATGTATTTCTCATACTTAGCCAAATTTTGGCTATTTTGTAACACCTTCATGTGGACCATTCAACATTTAGCCAAGGTTTTGGATGAACTTTGCCTGTGGATTTGTCTTCAATTTTGAATTTGGCTTGTGCTATGTAGGACAAATTCCATCCTTGGACAAGAATTTTATTCACTTCCTCTTTCTTTTCCTCTTCATTCCTTTTGTTTTCTTTCCAATACTTAGCCAATATTCTGAATTTCCCTCCTCAAGGTACCAACACTTAGTCATTTTTTTGAGTTTTTCTCATTGGGCTGACTTCACTTGAGCTTGGACACTGCTTCTATCTTGACCTAAGTCGGACTTTCTCTCATGTTTGCCATTGTACTTGGCGGATCTTATGGATGTCCGAACATGCCTTCTCCAAGCAAAGTCGGACTTTGTAAAGGTTTGGACATGCTGTACTTGGGAAAAGTTAGACTTTCTTGTGCCGTCCATCCATTGAGCAAGGTCGGACTTCACTGGTGCCTTTCCAAATTTTTTGAATTTTTTTACTTAGCCAATTTTTTGAGTTTCCTTGGTTGGGTGGACTTCATCAAGTCCGGGACAAGTGCATGGCGGACTTTGTGATGTGCTTGACATTGTCTCCTTGATGCTAGGGCGTACTTCAGCTTTGTCTTGCCATTCCTCATCAAGCATGGGCGGACTTTCATATGTGTTTGCAATCCATTCCTTGAGCTGACTTAAGGATGATCCTTCCATTCATTGTCTCCCTATGGCGAACTTTACACTTTCTTCCTTTTGATGGCGGACTTTGAGAACTTCTTTCCATTTATCCACAAGGTAAGGCAGACTTAGAAGATTTCTTGCCAAGAGATAGGTCGAACTTTCCACTAAGCTTGCCATTTTTCCTTCCAAGCTTTGGGGCGGACTTTACTCTTCCCTTTCCACTTCCAAGCGGACTTCCAACTTTTCTTTCTATATGCTAGGCACAAGGTAGGGCTGACTTTCTAAGTTTTATTCCAAATGATGGCAGACTTGGAAGATTTCTTTCCATTTCAAAAAAATGTTTTGCCAACTCTCCAAGCGGACTTCACCAACTTTATTCCATTTTCATCAAGGCATGGCGGACTTTTCATCTTCCTTGACACTTGGCTTTCTTCTCATGCTAGCCAAAATTCGCAATTCCTCCTTCTAAAGTATCAAATACTTAGCCAAAATTCGCATTTTCTTCCTCAAAAGCCTCCATACTTAGACAAATTTCGGATTTTCTTTCTCCTCTAGGCATCCAGACTTAGCCAAATTTCAAATTTTTTCTCCAAGGCATCAAACACTTTAGCAAAATTTTTTAATTTTCCCCCCTTCTAGGCCTCCATACTTAGACAAATTTCGGATTTTTCCCTTAAGGCATTAAATACTTAGCAAAAATTTTCAATTTTTTTTCCTTCTCATGCCTAGGCGGACTTCCCAAGTGCCTTGCCAAAGCTGGGCGGACTTTCTAAGTGTTTTGCCAAGGCTAGGCGGACTTTGAAGAGTCTTTGCCAAGGCTGGGCGGACTTGCAAGAGTCTTTGCCATTTCCTCCAAGGCATGGCGGACTTCACAACCTTCATGCTATGTCCCTCATTTTAAGGGCCGTCATCTATGCCATTTTCTCACTAAGGCAAGGGCGGACTTTGCAACCTTCATGCCATGTCGCTCATTTTAAGGGCCGACCTCTTTAATGTCTTGATATTCTCCTCTTGATGGCGAATTTTATTTCAGACTTAGGCAAAATTTATCACAGATTTCATGCCTTTGGGCTTATTTTTGGCGATTTTTCTCATGATTTTTGACTGATTTTCAATGATTTTTCTTATTTTCCCATCGCTCCTTCATGCCTTTTGGTTGATTTTCTCAGATTTTTGCTTGCTTTTCCATGCTTTCCTGATTTTTTTGCTTGATTTTTTCGATTTTTACTTTGATTTTTGGATCTTTTTGGTTGATTTTTGGCTATAAAGATGGAAAGTTGACTCGTTGACTAGGATTGACTTTCTAAAAATAGAAAAAGCAAAACCCCTATAAAATAGGGTACCTCGTTTGGTCCAAAAATGCCAAAAATGAAAAAGCAAAAAATCAAAAAAGTAGATTCCCTAAAAAGTAGGAAGTGTCAGAATTGGCCGAAAGCACAGGTGATCCTCGTCTCCCGGACCTTTTGAGCACTTCCATGATGTTTGTGCACTGTTTCAAGCATGGATTATTGACTTGGCTCGGATGACTTCCAAAAGACTGACTTGAAACTCTGAAAGAAGTGACCTCATGAAACCGTTGCGCGAAGACAAAACCCTAAAAACTAGCAAACTACTGGGGGTCCCCATTTGCAATGGGGCGATGTGTGAAAAGGTCACAACACTACCCAATTTGCAGTGAATGTCAAAACCAGTATGCATAATGTATCTAGGTTTGTGATTTTCGGTTTTGACCAATCGGGTAGTGGGACTGTTGTGTTTCTTACTGTTTCATAGTCCGATTGCATAACATTCACGCCCTCATCTACCTGGTCCGGAACTAAAACAATCTCACATTCTCTGATTATTTCCAAGGGTATTCTGGAAAACATTCTTCTTCTAACTTCAGCTTCATCCACCGCATTGGCCCAGAAGTCCTCAATATGCGCCTTGTGCCTATATTCCACACCTTGCACCATTCTGATATTGTTATAAGGATCAAAATCCTGCCTGCTGGTGTGGTATGAGAGGTGGAAAAACTGTAGCTCATCCTCAGCTTCTTTGGCTGCTTGCAAGGAGGGACAAACCTCATCTGAATTACCTATGATGATCAGGAAGTCCAATCCTCCTTACTTCTTCTTTTCCTGAATTCTATCATAGGCAATGAGTTGCCTAGATACCTCTAACATCACCATTCTATCCGTGGGGTACCTTAGTAATCTATAAAGATATGATGTGAACCCCTGTAGCCTGATATAAGTGAACTTTGGAAATTGGATAAACCAACAGCATATCCCTTGATCAATTCCTGAGCTTCTTTTGATATCCTTTGTTGAGTCCTTTTCTGAAGAGTCTTGGCTATGTGCATCGTGAAGGCATCGTTCACCCTTTTGTAGTTGGAGGTGCTGCTCAAGTGCAATTGTGGGCAAGCCTCGTAGATTTTGAACTGCTCAAGACCCCACCCAATCGACTCCTTATAAGTTATTCCCCTGTACTTAGTCATTCGAGCCAGCATGTAGATTACATATGAGCTCATGTAAAAAGTTTTAGTTCTCCTTAGATTCCTGAATTGTTCATCCAGATTATCACTTATCGTTTTTGCCCAGTCCACACAGTCCTTCCCTTCCAGCACAATCCTGATATAATAAAACATCCACGGCTCGAAGATGTACGATTGGGGACTTCCATTCACTTGGCTAAGCATCATTATTAGATCACAATACTCTTGCTTCACATCATCTGAAATAATTTGCTTGGGGAGCTTAGTGCGAGAAGGCTTGGGCTTCTGCATCCAAACAAAATTTATCATTCCAGCACATCTCTCAAAAGTAGAAGTGTACATCCTTTCAGCCCTCTCCCTCGTTCTGTATACCATCCTATCGAAAATGGGGATTCCAAACGCCTCTCCAATGGCCTCAGGTGTAAGATTGGCAAACAATTTTCCATCAGTGGAAACAATAGTCCTTCGCTTTGGCTTGTAGTAGTTGGCACATTCCAGGATTAACTTCGGACACTGGATAGTTGGTGGAAAACCAGTAGCTGCATAAAGTCCACTCTTCATAATTTGATGTGCTGTGACTGATGGAGGATGGCCACCTATCCCGTACATCCGACTTTGAGTGCTCCAAGATTGTACGAACCGAGATTTGTATCATTTAGCTCTTCCAACTTTGATGTAAACTTGGATTCTGGAAGAAATGTTTTGCCCAACTTCTTTATCACTGCCTGCCTGGATATATTGGCCTTGCTTGACTCAGCATTGGCAGCCTTGCCTGCAGCTTTGTTGGCCTTTGTAGCTGCTCCTCTGCTTGCTTCAGCCATCCTGCAAAATAAAAGATAGGTATTAAAATTTAAACTTAGAAAATAAATAACCTCGGGATAGCCAAAATGTGGAGCAAACTTCGAAAATATGTAGCTTCAGCACTGAAATTTCAAACTCCAAACCTAACACTTTTCCAGCAGTATTATTTTTGGCACTTAATATTTTCACCCTTAGCACCTAGCTTGCTGATTTGACTTCCTCACTTCAGCAGCTTCACTTCAACGCTTTTCTCCCTACACTCAGAGCTACAACTTCGCACTTGCAAATGGTGAGAAGAAATGAAAATTTTGTGGCTTAAATAATTGTGTCAAAGAATATTTCTGATTCGTGAGGGAGTCTATTTTAGCAAATTCATTAAATTTCTCTTCCCACTACTCGGCAGTTTCCAATTTTGGAGAGGTGATGGGCGAGTTGTCACCAAAGCGGGTCCCGTTCGTCATAAACGTTGCCTTTATTGAAGATTCTTTCCTATGCAAAAATTCGAATTTTCCCCCTTAAACTTCTTGTAACATTTAGTTATTTCAAATATTCGTGGGGAAATCATATAACTCATTTAAAATTCCCAACTTTTAAAATTTTACCCCTTCTTCAAGCCTTGAGTGCATTCTCATCTTGCCTAGGCGCATTTCCATAATGCCTTAGGCTTTTTCCTAACATGCCTTATGCGTTTTTAGCTTTGGGCGCATTTAATCTCCTTTCAAGGGCGCATTTCACCTTAGGCTGGGGCACACTTGATCATCTTGTCTCTAGCCACACTTAGTCTTAGGTGTTTCTTGGTGCATTTTAACTCAAACCTTGGGCGCATTTAGACATCCTTGTGGTAGGCGCATTCTCTTCTTGTGTTGAGCGCATTTCTCATCTCCTCCTTTGGGCACATTCCTATCATCTCCTTCTAGGGTGCATTTGAGGGGGTCTTGTCATTGTTTATGCCTTAGAATATTTCATCCATCTTATTGTTCTATGGGCACACTTGAGGGGTGTTGTTTCACGTTTGTCTTGAAAACTTTTCAAGCCTTGGTGCTATGGCGGACTTATCATATCTTGCCTTAGAAACTTTTCCATCTTACACTTGGGTGCATCTAGCCCTTGTGCTAGGCGCATATCCATCCCATTGCCCTGGGCGCATTTGAACTTGATGCTAAAGGCGCATTTAGATTCTTGTGCTTGGACGCATATCACTCTTCTTTGCCTTAGGTGCATTCTAACTCTCCTTGTGCTATGCCTTGGGCGCTTTTACGTATGTCTTGGAACACCTTTGAAGTCCTAGTGCTTGGGGCGCATTTGATCCCCTAAGCGAAGGAGCATTTGAACATTGGGCTAAGGCGCACTTCACCTCCCTCTAGGGCGCATTCCTCACCTCCTTCTTGGGCGCATTCTATGCATGAGGGAGAAGTTTTGACACTTAGAAAGTTTTGAACACTTAGTGAATTTTGCCCTGCTCGCCCTCATATCTCCATTTTTAGTAACCTCTGAATTTCTCTTGATTTTCAAACATTTGAAACTTCTTAAGACTTGATATTCGCTCAACATGGTCCTCATGGCCTGATTAACCTGTTCACACTTGCCTTTTATGCTCACCTACTATTTTAGGCCTTGTTTTGGAGATGACTTACTAAAAATAGTAAGTGTGCGGATCGCGCTCAAATTTCATGTGTAGATTCCTTGGAAGATTCTGATCGCAGTGGGATACACTTGTTTTTAGTTTTTCTCGAGTTTTGCCCTTCATTTTAGGCATAAAAGTAGGAAACCCTAATTTCATCGCATGTGCTTCTATTGACCTCCGTTCGACGCCGTTTTTGTTATGTACTGCTCTGCTCTAGAAACTGAAGACCTTGGAATTGCTCGGGTGGCATCATACCTGCTAAAAGTGGACCTGCTAAAAATAGTAAGTTCTCGGAATTCGTTCAAATTTTGCTCACAAGTCCTTTGAAAGGGTTTAAACTTAGTGATGTGATTGAAATTTCCCAAAACCCTAGGGGAAAGGTCCCAAATGGGGTATTTACTAAAAATAGTAAGTTGTCAGAATTCAGTGAAATTTTAATGGGGACTTGCCTGAAGCCTCCTGATTGTTGTGCCAAGCTCAGATTTCAATCCGCTTACTCAATTTGACCTCAAACTAAGCCTGAACAATGAAAACCCTAATCCGACAAAACGCACTCCAGACTTGGCCAAAATTCCAAATTGGGCTAAAAGACGGGTACATCCTTGGAAAGACATAAGGAACTAGGAGAGACTTCTGCAAAACCACCCAAAACCAAAGCCAAAAGACCTGAATGGAGCAAAAATTAGGGGGTCCCCATTTTGAATGGGGTGATGTGTGAAAAGGTCACAACACTACGGAGAACAAAAATCAGATTTGCATAGAAAAAGATATGGACCGCATAACACTTCATGATGACTCCAAGATTGAAGGAAAGAAGGTGATGGTTGAAGATGAATTAGTTACATTAGAGCAACCACATGAAGATATGGTTTCTTGTGATGCTTCATTAGGTGAGCCTAGCATCGCTTCATCCTATCATGATGAAGAAACGAATTGTGATTTGAAGGTCCAAGATATGTCGGTGCATGTGGAAGTTGGTCCTTTACTTAGTGGAGCAGCCACTAGTGATTCTATGCATAATGATGGAGACACTTTACAATGGCATGATATCATCACTGATTTGTTTGAGGACAACAGCATTATGTCCCATCATTCTTATGAGATTGCAGTCCTTACACATGGAAGAATTTGTGAAGATGAGTCTATAAGTGTTGGGCATGAAGCTTGCATTGAAGAGGTGCTTGAAAAGGGCTTTACACAATGGTATGACTTCTGATTTTGATGACAGCAGTCATACTTTTTTACATCAACATGGGGTAACAACATTGTCACATGAGGTAGATGGTATTATGGAATCTTTCTATGATAACACTCAAGTTGTGGGTGATAAACATGAGGAAGATAATATAGATTCAAGCCACAAAGGTCATGCATTTGTTCATCATTCCAAGGAGGAATTCCTTGTGGTATGACAACTATTCTGATTTTGATGACAGCAGTCATACTTTTTTACATCAACATGGGGTAACAACATTGTCACATGAGGTAGATGGTATTATGGAATCTTTCTATGATAACACTCAAGTTGTGGGTGATAAACATGAGGAAGATAATATAGATTCAAGCCACAAAGGTCATGCATTTGTTCATCATTCCAAGGAGGAATTCGAAGGCAAGGACAAACAAGTTGAAATCAGTCCCTATTTTCTATGCATAGACAGCAGTGGTATGTCTTCACTTTCTCATGATATGGCAACCCTTAATTATGGAAAAGGGAGTGACATAAGTGCTACTGTGGTTGGTACACGTGATGCAAGTAGAGGACATGAAAATTTTGATGTTGCATCTCATTTTGGGACAAGTTTTAAACACTTTGGAGCAGTCCCAAAGGTTGATTGAGGGATGGCTAGAAAGGGAAAAGCAAGCAAAGTTGTTGGCCCAACAAACCAAGCTTCATCTTCAACACATTCATGACTTTCATCACTCCCTAGAAAATGATAAGCAAAGTTTGTCTAATTCTGAAAATTTTGTTGAGATTGATCATTCTTTTGAAGATGATTATGATTTTAGTGATGACACTCATAGTGGATCAGCCACTCAAGAGTTGTCCTTGGAGGGTAATGAAGACATCCACAATCCATCTTTGTATTTGTTACCCATTTTATATGATATGGCGGCTATCTACTTGTTGGTTGGTGGCTTAATCTTTTTAGATTCTTCATTGATCGATGGCTGTCCTACTTGGGTTTCCATTGCACATTCATATTTGGCATGGTTTACATCGTGAAATATGCTAACCAATTTTTTTCGATGAATTAACACACATAACCAGCACTTAATCAACTCGGTTAGCGTTAGCTCCAAATAGAAATTTGAACTTGAAATGAAAACTACTCAACGTCAAGAATGTGCACTCAAGATCCCACTGAGGGCGAGGTGCTAACATATGACGGAGTGTTGAATTTGAAAACTAGAAACTGATAGGCGGATAACCAGCCATGAAAAGAATTTCCTCACTACCATCAAACAGTGGGGGGAAAAGATTACAATTAAAACAATTCATCCGCTGCGGCGGGCATCCACAGAGTGGTGGGAATACTCCACTTATTCAGTGGGTGAGTTTACAACAATTATTAGGCAGCAAGCCAACCTTTAAATCCACTCTTCCACTTATTAACGTGGGGGGAATACTGTCCACACAACCACTTATAACGTGGGGGGAAATTACAAACAAGATATAAGTTTATTCTAAAACTCAACCACTCAATTGTGGGAGTGTAAAACAGATATAAAATTGCAGCAAGTAAAGGAAGAGCTGTTAGTACTACTAACTAGCTTTACAAAGAATAAGAACAGCTGCAAATAGAATAGATAATCTTCCAAGAACATTAAACAGTTAGAGTATCACTTCCTCTAACATTTACAATGATATAAGATGAAGAATTGAAGCTCAAACCAGCATTATATCAAAAACTAACAAGTCTGATATAAAAATCTGCAATCTGGAAATGTCTATCAGCAAACAGCAAACTCATAAAAATGATCACAACTCCTTCAATATACCTCTGAATTGAATGAAACGAAATGCAAAGTCTCTTTGGAGGATAGGCGCCCAAACTCAAACCACAAAACTGCATCAAAACTCATGATATTATTTTGCACGAATCCCAAAGCACTCTCAAGATGGTACGGCCCTCAAGAGGGGCGATTTCTCTTGCTAAAAATCAAATACTTGGAATTAAATTCTGAAATTCTCCAAATATGATCGCCATTAGCATAGAATTGCAAGGATCAAATACCCATAACCAAAATAAATTCACATCAAAAGCTGTAAATGAAAAACACCTTCAGCTGTGTATACATCAGCAACATTAAAACTGAAATTCTCACCAAAATTCACCAACTTTGAAGCACAATCTGCTAGTCTGATTGAGAAGCAGCAATAAGACCAACTAGGTGTTGTCTTTCAAACACGAAATTGGATTGGAACTAGGAGGTAAGCATCCCTCGAAGTATTAAACAAGTTGTCATTTTGACAGCATAACATTAGCATAAACATTGGATCATCAGCTCTTCAAACAGCAGCAATATATAAGCTTTTGTTGGCAAATGAAGCAACAAGAACTCTTCAAATTCCAAGAAGTTGAATCACTTCAACTTCCAAAAGGACACCTTTTTGCCTTTTACTTTTGAAATAATAAAATATCATTCAACTTCCCCTTTAGGCATCCATTTCATATTGCAACAATAAAACATTTATTAAATAATTAAATGCTCACTTGACCCCTTTATGTCCCCTTCTTTAAAACAACTTGAAGTCATCAAGCCTAGGCATGGGGTACAACTTCAAGACATGAAAATTGACTAAGTCTGAAACTCAGTCCAAGGAGAAAACCAAACCCAAAGCCAAACTGAGACTGATGGATAACAAGATGACTTGAGTTGAACTGCTGATGATGCCACTGCCAAAATTAGACTTACTAAAAAAAGCCACTGCCAAAAATAGTAAGTTTACCTCAAAATCAACAGAAAGCAGAACTGAGCTGGAATCAAGACTTAATGAAAGCTGACAACTGAACCACTGCCAAAATTAGTATTTACTAAATGCCACAAACCTCCAAGCAAGGAAACCCTAATTTCACTTTTGATCAACCTACGGATTTCCGGAAATAGGCTATCAGTCAAAGAAGAGCGTATGGCCAAAATGGGGACATTACACATCGGCTATTGAGTTGACTCAACAGTACCAGTTGGTTGTGTTAGTGCTGGTGTTACAGGAGTTGTTTAATGATGAAAGGGACATTGCACATATCTTCCCTTGGGATCCAGGTGGAGAAGAGTTTTCTTTGTAGCAGAGATTGCTTTGGGGATAAGCAATTTCAGGGAGGGCGGATTGTAATGTCCCCTTTTTCATGAGTGTTGGAATTTAGAGGAATTAGCCTGTTCTTGATCCTCGTAGGCTAATAGGGCATGGTTAGAGGGTCCTCTTGGTAGTTATCGAGGCTTTGGTTGGTTCATCGGATGCATTGGAGTCATTTCTCATGATATTCTGGATGTTGGATAACATACTATTTGATAACACATTGTGTTAGAAAACATATCGTTTGATAACATATTGTGTTAGATATCATATTTGCACTTTATGAGTTATATTTTATATTATTATAATAAAGTGTAAATATAATAAAATATTATATTATTTCTAGAAACTTCTAGATTGTGGGCCGACCTCTTGGAGAAAAAGAATAAATAGGTGAGGCCAGCCATTGTCTCATCATCCAGATTTGATATTGGTATTTGATAATTTCTCTTGTGGAGCCAAGGGTTTCTACAGATTTTATCTTTGATATCATAGGAAACAAAATCTTCCTTTGATTAGCATAACTGAGGTGGTGAAATATTCCTTCGAAGGGTTGCATTGTGAGTGGAAGATAGTCAGTCTTTCACATTGAGGTTATTGCATCTTACTTTGGCTTTCATGGAGGTCGACTTGGTTTGGAGTATGCAAAAGATTGTTTGTTGACATCCATTTTGGCATCGATTCATTGAGGAGAATAAGGGTGCTCCCTTTGGGAGTATTTTGGGTGATATTTTGTAAAGTTTCAGTTGCATTTTCAGACCTTCATAATCTGCCGTCATTGAGGTCGATCAGCCTATGTGAGTCTCATGTTTTTGCTCATATCTTTCGATTGAGGTGGCCAATCATTCTGGGTATTGTTGCATTCAATTCCTATCATTGAGACAATCATTTTAAGGGCAAATTGGAAGGAGTTTGGTGCTGCAATTAATTATTTAAACATTTGCCAGGCAAGAATAGGGGTGGTAGCTTAAGCAATTCGATTTGGGCTTGGAGAATATCATTTGGGCTTGTTGTTGATTGATAATTCATCTCTCATCCAAGGCACTTCTTGAGGCCAAGTTCTTCGAATTTCTATCAGCTTCTAGCATTGCATTTAGTATAGTCATATTTGTAGTTGTAGATGCATATTATTACTAGCATTGTTGTTAGTTGGAAAAATATTGTAATTTCCAAGAGTCTTGGCTACCTTGTATGAGCATTGTATTGAACAAATCATTTCAATCAAGGAGATATATGTTGCTGGTTTTATTTTGTTGTCATTATCATTCATACTCAGCTTATTAGTATGCATGCCAATTGTATGATAAAATGTCACTTGGCTGTAGGTGATTAGTTTGCTTATAGAAATCATTTGTGTGCATTGAAAAGGATAAAAAGAATCATATTTGCATTTAGAATGTAGATTAATCATTGTAGTGTTGATTCATAAGCATTTGAAGCATTTAATCATTACTTCTCAAGCATACAATCAGACTGAAATTCTATACTAGCAAGATTAGACCTTGCATTTGAATTGTTTGTCAATATTCCTTGAGGGTCAAAGCAACATATCTACATCAGATTTGTCAAGGGATATTACATAAACATATGCAAACGTCCATAAAACCATGCCAAACATATAGATAACATCAACTGTGATAGCAACCATGAAAATCAACGATCCAAGTGCTAAACATAGGTCAATAAATCTGATTTCTGATTAAAGAAGTCTACTGCTACAAAACTGAATATTCTGGACAGATTTTACAATGAATTCATGGGCTCAAACATGCCAAACATATGCCCAGATTTCTGCTCTACAAATCAGACTTAAATCTATGATTGTACATACCAAATATATGCAAAGTAGTCTTCAAAGATCAAACCCTAGATGGGTGAATTCTTCCTTGGCAAGTGCTTAGGGTTTGCTGCTCTAAACATGCAAAATTGCTCTCCAAAGATAGGCGCTCAGACCTGCTCCAAAGTGGCGCTCCAAATTGGGGCAAAACCCTAATGCAATATGCTCACAAAATGCCACAACAATGCTCCTCCAAATCTGATTATACAATGATGCTCCAAATCTGATCTGCAAATCTGATTATGCAATGATGCTCCAAACCTCCGCATGTCTCCAATGAAGTGCAATTAGAACTCCGTTATGAATC
This sequence comes from Sequoia sempervirens, assembly GCA_007258455.2. NCBI lineage: Eukaryota > Viridiplantae > Streptophyta > Pinopsida > Cupressales > Cupressaceae > Sequoia > Sequoia sempervirens. The sequence continues at coordinate 29,865 of VDFB02023471.1, forward strand.
CTCCACAAGATAAGCTAGGTTTTTGTCCAACTCACCGTATTCACAAGGATTTTCGTCCTTGTGATATGAATGGATGCCCCAAATGACTTGCACTTTACTTTCTTTTATAGCCCAACAAAAAAACCTTAACAAGGCCGACCTCCTTTATTTTTATTTATATATTTTCGTTTTTTTCTCCAATCTTGGCCAACCCCAATAAAGTATTCTTATTTATTATTTATTTATTTTATTTAATTTAATTATTTATATTTTAATATTATATATACTAGTGTTTAAAAACACTATTAAAATAGGGTGGATTTAGGGCAGGAAAAAGGGGACATTACATTGAAAGAAGAAGCCATCAAATTTGCAATCCTTCAATTGAAGGGCATAGCCCACAAGTGGTGGCATCATGGGCTGATTACACAAGGACATAATCATATTGTTACCTATGTTGATTTTATACAAAGACCCATGGATAGACTTGATAGGAAGGTCCATTCAAGGGAGCTGACTCAATTTAGACAACACAATATAGTGGATGATTGTGCTCCATGACTGACATATTTGTTGATCGGAGGGTTTCTATAAAAGTTGAGTATGTTAAGAATACATTTGCTATTTGATATTTTGGATAGTAAGCTAGAAGATGACAGGTACAAGGTGGTTGATGAGGTCATTCTGTATAAGGACTGGGTGTACCTTGTTCTAGAATTGAAGATGAAAGAGAGTTTTGGGGGCATGTCATGACATATCATTAGCTGGCCACTTAGGGTATTACAAGACATATAGGCAGGTGAGGGTGTTTTTCATGGAAGGGATTCAAAGGACATGTTTTGAAGCATGTTAGGGAGTGTTTGGTTTGTCAATAGAACAAAGAAAAATAGGTATTTTCTGTTAGATTATTGCAGCCCTTACCGATTCCAAATTAGATATGGGACATCACCTCCATAGATTTTATCACCAATGTTCTGCAAGTATAGGGTAAGGATTGTATTTTTGTGGTTGTGGACAAACTCACCAAGTACGCGCATTTTTATGCTACATCTTTAGAGTATGTCTCCACAAGTGGCTGATTTGTTTTTTAAAGAAGTGTTTAGAGTCTTTAGACTATATGGGCTGCCTAGAAACATTGTGAGTGACAAGGACAATAGGTTCATTAGTTTGTTTTGGCAAGAAATTTTGCAATTGATAGGCACATTATTGGCTTCAAGCACTAACTATCACTCTCAAATGGATAGACAAATAGAGATTGTAAACAAATGGATTGAATGATATTTGAGGAACAATGTTATAAGGTAGCAAACAACATGGATTAAGTGGCTTTATCTTAGAGAGTATTGCTACAACTTCACACATGATATGTCTATGGGTATGACTCCTTTCAAAGCATTGTATGGATATGATGCATTATCTTTTGTAGATTTGATCATTTCAATTGTTCATGATATTGGTGAGTGGCCGATGTCTAACATCAGGCCACCCATCCATCACTATAGAGAAACTTGCCCTCATCCACGTTTGCCTCATATCCTCCATTGGCACATTAACTTTGGAGTACTCTTTGTTTAGGAGGGCAGTGCATAGCTTATGATCTCCAGGGGGTATGAATGAAGGACCAATATTGGCTATATCTTTAGCCATTTGTTTGAAATAAGAGGAACGAACCACATGAAATGGGATGGCATGGGCAAAAAAGAATTTGGCAATGGAAGATTTTGTGGCTGCTCGTGCTTGGTTATTAAACATAGACTCAACTGAAGCTCCCTTTCCACTACCACTCATCTTCCTCTTTCCTCTTGTGGCAACTTCACTACTACCAACCGTGGAAGGCATAGGCATAGATGATTGTGCACTTGGAAAAGTTGTCCTACCTTAAACCCCATCCACCTCCATTTGCAATCTTTGGCACTCTATTGCTTCATGGTCTTTTAAATTAGGACACATTCTAACTCCATGGCCCACCTCACCCAAAAAATGAGACCTTACCCTTGTGTAGCTGCCCCTAAAATCTTTATGGCAAACATGACAATTCCACACCCTACTCCCACCTGAATTTTTTTGCCTTTGGTCCACAGGTGTAACATATTGGAGGAAACATTTTTTTTGTTGAAAGGGCCCTTTGCATACGGTTGCATGATTGTTGAAGGGCATTTAAATGGGTTTGGTTGCTGTCCACTACAGCCCTCACCACTGTCTCTTCTATTTCTATCAAGTAGTTGCACTTCATTCTCACTTTCACTCTCACTCCCATTGCTGCTCATGTTTTTTTTTATTTTGAATGCAAGTTTAAACTGAAAAATACAAAAAATAAAAAAAATCAGACATTTTATGCTTGAAACTTTGCAAAAAAATTGAAAAAGAAAAAGGAGGAAAATACATACCTCTTTGATGGATTTGCAGCCCCACTTGCTCTAGATTCAACCTCTTCTCCTTCTTTACCCTGCTGTTCCTCCTCTTGCAATGGCTGCCTTCACAAACCCTACAGGTGCTCCTTTTTTGCCTTCACATACAAATGTAACAATGACTAAAATGGTGAGTTTTTTAGTCATAAGGGCAACATGGAAGGTGGGGGCCCACATAAGCCACGAATTGAGGTTTTTTTTAATTAAAATATGTTGTTTTTGTTTTAAAATGTTGTTGACACGTAGGGGGCGGCTGGCCATCCCTGGGATGGGCAGGGGACATCTAGGCGTCCCTTGGCCGTCCCTGGGACAGTCAATTGTCCCCTTTTTTCTCCTACCCACCCCCCATTTCCGATCCGTTTCTTGCAAATTTTCAAAAAAAGGAAACATGGGGGGACCATCCCTGTAATGTCCCCAATTTAGCCCTACGCTTTTCATTTGGATTTAGCCTATTTCCGGAAACTCGTAGGCTAAGCATAAGCTAAAATTAAGGTTTCCCATCTTCTAGGAGGATGTTTCTGCATTTTCTGGGGTTTGCACTTAAAGTTTTGGATTTTGGATTGTGGATTCTTTTTGGGTTTTCAGAGAGCTTCGCAATGGTATCACATGCACTTTGATCTGAGCAACTTTCCGAATTTACTATTTTTAGTAAATTCTATTTTTGGCAGTGGTTCAGTTGGCATCAACTCAGCAGATTTTCTTCTTTAGGCGGTTCAGTTGGTAATGTTAATTTTGGCCTTATGGTGAAATTTCAGATGGATATTGAATTATTTATGTTGCTAAGGTTATATTTTAATATTATGACCCCTTGGCCTAACATTACGACTTTAAGTTGTTTTTAAAAAGGGGACTTGAACAGTGGACGCCTCATCAGGAGGCTAATTAAAATATTTCTAAAGGCCAAAATATAGCTAGAGGATTTGGACGCCGACTTTGAGGGAGATATTATTTTATTAGAAGATTTATTTTGCTCTTGAAAAAAGGGACGCCATCTTGTGAAGGGAAAAGGAGTCAACTTAAATTTGAAAATGGTTTGTCTTCTTATGCTGGGCATACCTTCCAAAGACTTCTAGAAGATCTTCTCAAACTTATAAAAGGAGGCTTTGGTTCTTCATTTGGTATCCATGAACAAATTATATCGATATGCTGCCGAAATGGTGAGTGAATGCTTTGAGGGATGCATACCTCCTAGCTTGGGCTTGACTTCTTGTTTGAAAGATAACAACTAGTTGAGATATTGATGTTCTTATTCTTTGAGAGCAGATTGGAGCAGATTGTAGTTGAGTTTCTTGCATTTCACTCAGTTTTTGGAGTTGCTTGTCCATTGTAGCTGATTGAGGTTTTTATTCATAAGTGATTGAGTAAATTTTATATGGTTTTGGGTAATTTACTAATCCATTTCTTAGCTAGGGGCGACCCTTCTTGCAGGTTTGCAGATTTTATTTTGGAGTCCTTGATTTTATCTAGTAAAAATTGCCCCTCTTGAGGCCGTACCATTCTGTTTTTCTTGGCAAATGTTTAGAAAATAAAATTACAAGTTTTTAGAGTCATTTCTTGATTAGAATCTGGTCGCCATCTTCATAGTGTTCATTTGCATCAGATTTCATGTCATTTGGACAAGTTTAGAGAGAGTTATGAGCATTTTAGTGAGTTACAGTGTTGCTGGTTATGCATTTTCAGTCATTGTTCAGTCATATCAGATTGTAAGATTTTGTCTTTGGGGTTGAGTTTGAGTATTGGAGTCTTGTTGTGCAATGGGAAGACATTATATAATATTGCAGCATTGATAGACTTCTAATTTAGTGTTCTTGGCAGACAACTCTTCTCATTGTAAGGCTGTTACAGTAGTACTGTTCAACCATTTCTATTTCTTGCTAAGTTACATTGTATTCCCACGGTTGTGGAAGAGACTGACCCTCACTCAGTCTTTTTTGTAATGCATTAGATCCTCATCATCATATGATAGCGCCTAGCTCACCACGAGCTTGGAGTGCACATGCTTGATGAATGAGTTACTTTCAACACTGCATTGTCATCAATAGAATCTCCACCATATGATAGCGCCATCCCCATCTTGGGTTTGGAGTGCACATGCTTGGTGTCGAGTTTACTTTCCAGCATTGCATTTCTTTTCATAGTACCTCTGCCATATGGTAGCACCATTCCCACTTTGGGTTGGAGAGCACATTCTTGGCATTGAGCTTCTTTCAGCATTGTAATACTTTCAAGTTGCTTCTGACGACCCTCTTGCCATATGACAACATCATTCTCATCTTGGGATTGAGTGTGCATTCTTGGCAAAGAGTTACTTTCCGATTGCTGGTTTTTGGTCTAAGCTAACCTTAACGGGTGCTTATTGTGCTGGTGTGTTCATTCAAAAATTGAAAAAAAATTGGCCGGCACATTACAATTCCCCAGCTGCCCCCTTGTTCCTGGGACATCCCAGCTACAGGGACGACTCATTTCAGACATGGGACATCCCAGCTACAGGGACGACTCATTTCAGACATGGGACATGTCCCCGGGTATCCTTGCATTATTGATGTGAATCCAGTGTTGAGGCAATTGAGGAAGAAACCCCTTAACTGCAAAATCTGAGGTTAGGACCAAAGCCCTACCCTCACACTTAATTCTACATTGGAATTGCAGTTGCACCAATCAGAGGTCTTGTTCAAATTTTCAGGAATTTAAGTGTTGGAGTATTCACAAGCAAATTACAGTTATGGGATTGCAGGACTGTTGGAGATTAGCTAACATTATATCCCTTGTGTGCCACCTTTGCAAGGGCTCCTACACCATTCACTGGACCTTGAGGATATTGCACACTACAGCTACTGTGGATTCATTCATTTGGGAGGAAGATTTGGCATAACTCGCAGTTGAAGGTTGTATCACTCATGCCAATTGCCTCCAGTGACTTGCAGCTAATCATGGGCGGAGTCTAGAGAATTCCAAGTCACATTTCAACCGATACAGTTTGTGTCGAGCTAATCATTTGTGCAGCAAATTTTTAATGCATATCGCAGCTGCCTCACACATTCCAGAATGGTCGCTGCTGTTACAGGGGATTTGATTGCACAAGATCTTACAGGGGTGTAAGCTGAGTCTTAACAACTGCTGAATACATCCAAGACCAAACTTAGTTCTGTCCACCATCCTCCTGGTCTGTTACAAATTTCACAGCTGCTAGTCGCCACTGTACATCATCATCTGCTTCTAGCAAAGAATTATAATTTCCCAGATCTGATTGTAGGGGTGCAAGATGAACTAATAATAAGTGGTAGACTTTTCAAACCCATCGAGGACCTGCAGTGAGTCCAGTGTGCTACATTTCCTGTGATTTGTAAGTTAGAATATATATGTATATTTATTCCAGGAATACTGTGTATTGAACTGAATGATAAACAAATGTAATTATTAGGTTTATATCAATTTCTAGTGAGTATTGAAGATTAGTGAAACCAATATTGGAGATTAGTGGTACAGGGCTATATTTAACATATTTCCAGTTGTTTAAATAATATAATCAGTAGCAGTGCATATATCTGTTCATTTCAGTTTGAAATATATTAAAAATTTAATGGACTACAGGAAAATTAAAAAAAAAGAAAAGAAATAAATAACCAGGGACATCACACATGCTACATGAGAATAATATTAATAGAGATGGAGGCCAGTTGATTGTCGATGCTTGCAGACCTTTAATACACAACCTTAACCATAAGAATAATCAAGACACATCTATTTGTTAGAATTAATCAGGTGTTATATTCATCATTAATTTCTTTTGGCGAACTCTTTTAAATAAACTTATTTCATTATGTACTTAAAGGTTTATGTAAGCATTCCAAAAACATACCTTTGCTCTCAAAATTTCTTGAAGAAGACTTGAACCATTGGAAGGAAAAAGCTCAACAGAGGATATATTCTTAAATTGGAAAATATAGGACCCATCTAAAAATGTGTTACTTCTATACTATGTGTATACTGTTCTGTTCATTTCAACAATCTTTTTATTCTGTTGTTTTTGGTATTACATCCCCTCTTAAATCTTCATCTGTTATTTTTCTTTTCATTGCAGCTAATTTTAATTCGCCTTGTTTTCTATGAGAGTAATAATGCCCATTTATTTAGATTTAAATAAAAATCTAATGTTGTCTTTCTTTGATACCTTTTTTGGCTATAAGAGATATATTTATATTTTTATAAGATAGGGTGTTTGTTACAGAATAATTTTTGAACATTAAATGTAATAAGGTTTATTTACTAAGTTTCTGGCTCTGGTACTGGTTCTGGTTCAGGTTTGGGGGTTCAGTTCGCAGGTTCGGCTAAATTTTTTTTGGGGTTCGGGTTCATTCGTATATGCAGCCTAGAAGCATGAATCAAGATAAGAATATCACATAGCATCATATAAACAACAAAACCGCCATAAACTTGGATGTCATTTAAAACATGCATGATAAATATTCATTGTTCAAATTTCAAGTTCAATATTAAAATAATAATATCAAGTTCAACTATTAGTTTTAAATTTTTATCGTCAAATAGATTTGCTAAATCATCAATATCATCATCATCATTGACATTAGATGATGTAGCAACATTAAATGAACCACAAGCAGTGCCAGTGCCAGTGCCATTCCAAGTGGTTTGCAAAAGGAATGAACAAAATTGAACTTGTTTGGTGTTTCATGTGTTTTAGATGTCACTTTTAGGGTTTAGGAGGGTGCCTAGTCAAAGCGAAAAAAAAAAAAAAAGTTTATAAAACGTCACTGGGCAACTGGCTTCGTTCCAGGTTTTCCCTGGATGAACCGGGCACCAAAAAACAGCACCCTGCCAGGACCTGCAGGCATACTGGACCGGTACCTGGACCCAGTGTGAAGGACCTGAATCCGTCCAGGCAGCCGGCGAACACGGCTGCATATCACAATCCATTAAATGAACTAAAATTTAGGCATTGTATCCATCCACATGAGATATTTGAAATGTAGAGTGCTATTGCCCAAGGGAATCCTTTCCCTGAGGGAAGTCGGAATAATATACCATAAAATGCCAATGATGATAACCGAATTTAGGAATGTAAATTACGATAGGATTCCTGTCTTTAATTTATCAAACAGTTTATTGATAAACTTAGATTGGTCTTAATGAGCAATATCTGGCCTGCAAGAATCAGTACAGAAAAGTGCCTTTACCAGATTTGCTAATGCCATTAAAACATTTATACCCTAGTGTTTCCCATGGGATTGATTATATGTAGAATATAAAGGCGCATATTAGTTTTCTTCCCTGTACATGCATATTTTATTTCTTCCCTCTATACTTTATATTTGATTGTGTAGATGAATGTAAAACCAAAGTTCAGTAAGATCTGTATGCTATTACTATCATAGTCTGTAACAACTAGAAAGAAAAAGGATGAGAGTCTTCTGCTGATCTACAAGATTGTTTCAGACTTGGGGTTCATATTGTGATCACAACTGTGTTGATACAGGGTGGTTTTGGTACTCTGCCTCTGACCTCTTTTAGTAAATGATTTGCCTTAGCTAAAGATGAAGCTGTGAAAGACACACCCTGGGTATGGTGCACATCATCACATCCTTCCAATTCACTCAAACATATCCTGTCAAGTACCATTTGAAGTTGGCAGAAGTGACTGTATAAGACAAAAGTGTTATGGCATATTTAGGAAAAAGGGATTAAAGTGAATGGAGTTTTAAGGCAAGAATGCCAAGAATTTATGAGCAGGTTTGACCACATCAGGGATAGAAACCCATGAAGGACAGGTCATGTGCACATCACCTGTTGAGTCCCTTGCAGAAGTAAGCAATGAAGTTATGGCTGTAAGAATAGGTGAATAAGACAGAATGCAGAAAGGGAAGAAAAAAGGAAAATTGGTTAAAAACTTAAAGCAATATGGGCAATTTAAACAAAGCTTTTTGCGATTTTTTTGGTGCTGTGAGCCACCATTAATCACCAGGCAAAACAAAAAGTGAAATTGACAAAAAATCTGAATATCAAAATCAGAATTCTGTCAATTTCAGGCTGTCAAACATTCAATTATAGTCAATAACATTTAGAAGAGTTCAACAAACATCTGTATATGGGGAATATGATCAATCTGACTTGCAAATATGCAGTTAAATGATTTAGATAGGTAAGTAATCACACACAGATCTGAAAATATTAAAAACCTGAACTCAAATTGAAGGAGTACAGATTTGTATGTAGTGATGTGAAGCCCTGAGCACCTGGTGTGACGACCTCAAACTGTGCAGATTAAGGACTCCATGACAGAAGTGACATTTGTGCAGGCCAAAATTAAAACTTCAGTCTAGGTAGTCCTAGAAAACTGAAAGATGAACTACAGAACAAAAGAAAATATTTAGAACTGAAGAAGATTGGATCATGCTTCTATTTGGCTGCAAAAAGTTTACACAATCAATGTAGGAGGCCTAACGGCTAAGTTGCTGGTTCTGGTACAGGATCGGGCACGGGTACGGGATATAGGTATGCCGGTATGACGATTTTTTTTCCTGAAATACGGTACGTTTGGGTACGGCTGTATATATATAATTAAAAATATACAAAATTGTGAATACATTTGATAGTATGACTGTATGAACTATGAGTCTATGATACTTCATCAATCATCAATCATTGATCAATGCTACTGATAAACTACAAGCCTATAAAGATAAATCATAAATGCCAATTGATAGTTCAAAATTCCAATACATATGTCATACTCATATATTAATAATAAATATCATATATGTCTCTCTAGTCATGATTCAAATGAAGATCATTACAATTATTCATCAATCATCAAAAGGATCTAGATCATCATCATTTGGTTCGACATCATTTGAACCACAAGCAAATGCATTGCTAGTGCCACTTGTAGTAGGTGCATCATGTGCAGGAGTCTCAGCATCATCATCATTATCTATAGTGACTCTAGCAAGCTCTGCAATAGATGCATCCAAGTTGGCACACTCAGGGGCTATGTCCCAATTCTTCATTGAACCATCCTTGTACTCATCTTGCTTATGTGATAGAAGATGCAAGTTGGAATGGACATAAACCAAGTCTTCTGCTTTTTTTGCAGCCAACCGGTTACGCTTCACTGAGTGGATATAGGAGTATGTACTCCAATTTTGTTCAGCCGAAGAAGAACTTGCAACTTGTTGAAATTGGAGAGAAAACCAAAATAACTTAGAAATAAAAAATGCAAAATAAATTAAAGAATGGTAAGTAGTAGTACTAAACTTAAAGTCTACAATACAAATCTTAAATAAAAAAAATTAAAAAATAAAAATTATTTGTGATAGAATCTTGATTGCAAGAGGTTGGAGGAACATAAAATCTTGCCCATGGAGGTACCACCATGTACGCGCATCTACTTTGTATTGGTCTTGAATAGCACAAAGACTATGATTCCGTCCTGAGATGAACAAGCCAAACTCTTTCCTAACATTTTCCACCACTTTTGGATCTACAAAGTCTTTTGAATGCTCGCTTGTACCCATTAGCAACTTCACTATCTCTATATGGTGGAGTTCTCCCTGGCAAAGCAAGTATCTGTGAACTATAGTATTTGAGAGATAATGCATATGCAAGGAGATGCAATGGTGTGTTCATCTTGTCCCAACAGTGGTGAATGATTTTTTCAACTCTATGAAAAAATGTTTCTTGGGGGTCATTCTCTTTTTCTGCTATTATTACCTTCATTTTTTCTATCATGGAGTCAATAGCATCATAGATTTCCCCCAAACATGGTCGATCTGTATCAGCAAACCTGATCATACTCATGATAGGCTCGCTGAATCTCAAGACATAGGCCACATGATCCCACTAATCATCATCTAGGATCAATGACTTGACCTTTTGGGCCCTCTTTGAACTTGATGTTTTCCAAATATTCCATTGGTTGCTAATAACCATGTCACCCAATGCGTCTCACACCTTCACAAGTTGTCTCAAAACGATTGTGTGTGATGCAAATTGGGTCTTGGCAACCTAGGATCATGTAAAACATAAGTTAATAATAATAACACATTAAAATATAAATCCATAAAATTAAAAAATAAATTACATAATCGATAATTAAATTAAATTTACCTTCAACAATTCCAATCTTGAGAAAGTCTCGAAGATGCTTTGTGACATGTGGTGGTTTGTCACAAACATTTGGATCTCCTCAGCCTCTTGGTATATATCTTTCACCCATTCTATTTGAGTGCCAATTGCTTGCATCACCAAGTTAAGGGAGTGTACAGTGCATGGTGTCCAAAAAATGTGTTCATACCTTTGCTCAACCAAAATACCTGCAGCCCTGCAGCAATTTTTTGCATAGTCTGTAATGACTTGAACAATATTTTCCGGACCCACCATCTCAATGGACTCAATGAGGATTTTTGAAATGAATTCTGCATCCTTGATTTGCTCCTCGCAATCAACTGCCTTAAAAAACATAGCCCCTTTTGGGGACACTGCAATAACATTTATCAAAGGTCAGTTTTTGCAATCCTTCCATCCATTGGAAACAATAGACATTCCTGTTTCAACCCAAGAATCCCTAATTGGTTTGAGTGATGTCTTTACATGATTTTTTTGTTTTACTAATAAGGTGGTGCACACCTTTTCATACCTAGGACCTTTGAAACCTGAAGGTGCAGTATTGATTGCCTACACCATATCACGCCAATATGGTGATCTCACCAAGTTGAAAGGAAGCCCATTGGCATAAATGCAATGTGCAATTTTTTCCTCTGTGATGTCTCTTGCTTCATTTTGAAATGCCCTATCCAATGGTCCTCTTTTGTGGGAAGAAATGGGGTCTTCTACTTGGACAAAGGGTGTCTCCAAGAAAGGATGTTGAGAGGCCACTACTGGATCTGTAGGCAAAGTAATTGATTTTTTCTTTGCGAAAGGATGGTTTCTTAATTTTGGTCTTTCAGCCATAGCATTAGCTTCTTCTTGTTCAGCAATGTATTCCAGAATTTTTTACTTTTACAACCCCTTCTTAGTTGGCCCTCCACATACTCTAATCCCTTGCCCACTTTGTCCTCAAAAGTGAGCTCTTAAATTGGATTTTACACTCATCACAAATCCAAACAAATGCCCCACCTCCTTGAAGCTATTCAACCATCGTAGTATGATTCCATAAAGGAGATGCTGCATCAATGTTAAACTTTTGGTTTTTACCAGCAATAACACCCACTGAACTTGAACTTGTAGCCATTTGAACTTTGATTTTGCTGTTATAAGAAATATAAAGTATTGAAACAAATTACGAAATGAATATCAAAACACATTGATACAAATAGCAAATCTTATTTCTTCTTTTCTAAAAAAAAATTTTGAGAAAAAAAAAATCTGAAAAAAATCTTCAAAAACTTGAAAAAAATCTTTAAAAACTTGAAAGAATCCATCAAAAACTTGAAAAAATGAGTTAAAATGCATACCTTAGGTGATTAGATCTCCTTTGTGCAAGCTATCCTCAATTCCTTTTGCACTTGATCAATCTCCTTCAAAAAACTAGCAGCCTTCAAAATGAGAAAAATAGAGGGCAAAATATGTTTGTTAGAGCAATGAAATGATAAAGGAGTGATAAAATCATGTTTTAAAGGCGTTTTAGGGTTTCTTTTGCACTTTAAGTGCTTTAAAAAATGTTTTTTGTTTTTGTTTTGTGCACCCAACCTCCGTGGGAGCGTCTGGGCACGCTCGGGCATGGCTGGGCGCTCCCAGCCACTCCCCAGCACATATCCATGCCCAAATGCTCTAGGAGCGGGCACGTCGGGCAAAGCACAAGAACCCGATAACATAGCTTAACAGTGAAGGAAAATGTGAATCTCTTTGGATAATCAGAAAATTTGACCATCCACTTTATCCTCTTCAGTATATGGAACAGGACATTCTCATTAATACAAAATGAACAATACTTCTTACATCTGCATTCTATAATATTCAATGTTGCTTTTTTCAATAGTAAACATTTTATTGAATGAGGCTTGTGTATTATTATCATTGGAAAGCATCAGTTTCTTAGATGTTAGTCAATGGTGCTTGATGGCATATTTGATATTTCCCATTACAGATCTAGCATGCTATTTGTCCTAAGGCATCATTGGGACTTTTTAAATGCTTCCCTTGTCTTTTTTTATAGTGTAGGAAGATTTTATTTGCAGTTTTATTTATTTTTATTCAATTGGATTGTTTGTTTCTAAATATTAAAATGCTTCCTTCAATTGGAATTGACAGGTGAGCGAGTTGACAATGCAGCTTGAGAAATGCCAACAATTGCTAAACACTGTAGCTGGATCCAATGATGCTACGGTTTGAGTTGTGGCCTTATGTTCTTAATTCTTATGTGTTTCAAATAAGGAAAGGGAAAATAAAAGATTCTTTTCTCTGGCATAACCACCTATAGTTTTTGATATACTATATATTTGAATTTTTAATTTCTTCTTTATTATTTTATTTCTGAGTAGGATAGGAGCAAATGTTGAATCTAATATCAGATAGGAATAACTACCTACCTAAAGTAATTTCAGATACTGAAAGATATCGAGTGTAACCATTTTGTAATATGAACAGGCAAGGAGGAGATGTTAAATACTGTAGTAGGAGTTCAAGTTGAAATGTTATATTGAATTTTTTATCAATTATTTACTTGATCCATGAATTTTATTTGGTTGAAGCATTTAATTGTTCATTTGGTCTTGATATTCAAGGTGCAAACTTCATAGAGTCTATGAAGAAACCAAGTTAATGTTGTTCCTTTCTTAAACTAGATTTCCAGTCATCTATTTCCCTTTCCTAGGGCCAAGCCAAGGAAACAGATGCTGGCATGTGGGGATGTTGTATGCAAATAAGATAATGAATGTCTGCCTATTAATTGTGGTCATATTTCTGCACTTGTATGCATTATTATCATATTCGGTGGTTATATCAAAATAAAGATTTAGGCAAACCTACTAAAATTAGATGCATTAACTCCTCTTTCATATATGAGAAATAATTTGGCAGGACAGTGTTATTTAGGACTATGGACCACATGCCATAGTATCACTGATATGCTGGGTCTAAAGGAATTGGGTCAGTCAATCACTTTAAGCTTTCAAAATTGTTGCTTGTTTCTTTAATCTGCTACAAAGGAATCCAACTGCTAAGAGAATAGGGCTACAAAACTCTAATAGATCAAATTGTGCTCTTTTAGAAAAATAAGGCTTAGGTGTTGCTTGTCAAAGGCTACCAATAATGTTTTTTAGATTAGAGTTGGTAGACCACCATTAGATATGAGAGTTGAAAGAAGATAAACAGTTAGCTAGTCTTGAATTCACTCCCTGCGCGAAGGCAAGGTTTTTACAGATTCTCAAACTGTGCAAATGATTGGAGCCACAAAAGAACCCTGGATAGGGTACTGAGAAGATCTGATTTGTGCCTGTAGTGAAGCTAGGCTATTATTTGATGTGACATTTGTATACTTGCCATTGAATCTAATTTGACTTAAATTAGAACTAGGCACTAGCCTTCTGCCTTACTGGATGGATGCAGCGTTTATGCACTTGCTTTTGAATGTACTTTGACTTAAATTAGAACTAGGTCAGTCACTTGGCAAGTATGAGCAAATGTACATTAGAAGATTGCATAGTTGCATTTTCTCACTGATGTCCTGGCTGTGTGTGAAACTCTTAACCAGTTTTTTCTAACGTTCAAAGTGGAAGATTGTATAGTACTCATGAACCTCTAATTAATCTTTTCTAGTGTTCAAGGTAGAAGATTGCATATCTCCCAACTATTCATAAACCTTTAATTAATCTTTTCTAGTATTCAAAGTGGAAGATTGTATATTTGCATTTTCTCAGTAACTTCTTGACTATGCATGAACCTCTTACTAATCTTTTCTAATATTCAAATCGGAGAATGCATGATGCATGAGTGGCTTATAATCAATATAGCGAGTCTTTAGAGTTTTAAATCCCTAACTCAACCTTCAATCCCTTGCATATGGGAGGTCTTGATGCCTGATTCCAAAATGTAGACCAAATAACATGTTTGTTCCTTGTAAAGCTTTTTTTCCTTTACAGTCGAGTTTGTATTCCAAGTTATGAAAAATAGGTATTGATTATAATAAAAAAGTTGGGTCCAAAATGTCAGTGTTTAACATGTAAAATTTCCCATTTGATTTGATCTATGGTGTTTAGGCTGCACAAATTTGAGTTTTTGATTGTTTTTCAAAATGCTGCTAGATCTCTATAATTTGCTACTGTCAAGGATTTTGCCATAAAAATTTCAAAACTTTAGAATGTTAAAAAGAATGTAAAGTTTTAAGTTTTAACATTAATAAGTTGGCCTGTTGAGGTTCTACTGTTGCTCTTCAATTTCTCTCTTGAAAAAGTTTTCAGAAGATAGCAGTCCGTCGGGACTCCAATATGTTGCTAGGAGATTTGGGAATTATCTTTTAAGAGGAAAGACAATATTCTTTTTTAACTACATAGATGTCTCGTAGCTTTGATAAATAAACCTTGAAAGAATTTTGTGGAAGATTTGATCTACAGGGATGATGCAGAATGACATTTCTTGTTGAATTTTAAATCACCCCCACTTGTATTCCAACATTTGCCATCATTTGTTTTACGTATACAAATGGAACCTCTTATCTCAATGGCAGTCTGAATGATTCGGATCCATTTAAGAGAATACAAAATGATGCTATACACATTTTTGCTCGAGGGGGTTAATAAAAGGATAACATCCAATGTATGAGAAAATATGTGAAAAAAAGATTCTCTGAAGCATCTTAGAGTTCTGCATGCTTGCAAGAGAAAGAGTTGGGTAAATCTATGTACCCTGAAAATTGATTTTTTTTTTATACTAAACTTGGGAAGTTTTAGTCTTGCCTGAGCCAGGGAGGCCGAAAAAGGGAGGCCTCTTCCCAAGGCCTTAGTGCCTTAACAACATTAACACAGGCAAAATTATATCCAACCGGATAACACAAACACAACACCAGAACAGAGGAATCAAATCTCCGTTCCTCCGACAGACTTTGACAAAGAATATGATCTTCTGCACGTTGGATGCATACTGCTGCCTAGCTCTTTCTTTTTCTTCCTCTTAACCTCAGTCTACTCCTTATCATTTGGTTCCTTCTGTACCACCAGTGACTCAGAAGAAGTAATAAGGCCTAAATTGGAGGGTCGAGAGGACTTCAAATCTCTTCTTGAATCATCCTTCCCATTGAAAATTGTTTTTTATCTGAATGCATTTTCTTTTAATTATTTAGTATTACTATTCGTATTTTTTAAGTTTTAGTTGCTAATCATTGGGCATGCAACAAAAAAATCCCCTTGATTTTTTGAGGCTAAATCTTGTCCCCTAAGAATCTCTAGGGGATATTTGTCCATTTAACAAATTACGCAGATGCATTTCGGCGAATGTCTTCAGAGTTGTAGGATTAACAGCAGTTCATCTGTGTGAAGGTCCTTCTTTTGGGATTGATGTTGTAGTTTATGCTTGTTTATAAAGCTTCAATGACATGCAATTTTGATGTACACATCTAATTCTCATAGGTATTTGCAAAAAGTTAGGTATCTTTTGGAAATTTTGGTGTGATATAATTGTAAAGCATGGGAATGTTTTGTTTGATATCTGGATGTTACATTGCAATTTTACAGACTGTTTCTGGTCAAAAGCAGAAGTTTGAAGAATATGAAAAGCAACTAAACCATCGGAGGTCTGTCTTTCTATTCTTTATTAGTGATAATCACTATGTGTTTAAAAGTTTATGTTCTCCATTTGAGTCCTGTAATTTTAAACTTTTGACTCCATATTTTAAGTTTTTGCACATCTTTATGAGTAATGTTCTTGCTCACTTACAGGGATTTGATCACAAAATACTTGGGTATGGTGGAAAACTACATCGGATCATCTTGATCTCAAACAAATATGTCTGAGTGACAAACATGAGTAATTATCCCTTATTTTAGTCATGAATTTTAGTTTTATCAATTTTGAGTATTATGCTTATCTTTCTCTCCATAGAAATATATGTGAGAGGAGATAATTTATCAGGATCCAAGTCCCATGTTATTTATTGAAGTGTAATGAAATCCTGACAATAGGTATGTGAATTTGTTATGAACGCGCATGTAATTTTTAGAGCAACATCTGCCTTGGCAATAATGACAAGACAAGTGGACCCACAAAGTACACAAGCATTTCTAAATGATTTTAGTACTGGAAGGAGGAGGATGCTAACACATTAACTTGGGAATTAAATATCTGCAGTGAGTTCCACATGCAGGATTGGAGGCCAAGAGAGCATTTAAAAAGGTTAAATTGGGATTTATTCCTACATCCTTCGGTGGGAAATGTTTCTTCTCTCATAAAACAAGGAATAGAAATGCTCATGTGTTAGTATGGTTTATTTTACAGGTTGAACTCGTTGTTTTGTAAGATAAGAAATATAGATTAATTTTCTAGAAAAAACAAAGATACGACTGTTACTTTGGGTTTTCATGAATACAGCCAACATATGTACAATTTATATGAGAAAATGGGTAATAATGCTGAACGACTAGCAATTGGTGGATTACATGGTTAAAAGATCATACAACAGGTAAGAAGATAGCCCGTAATATTATCCATAATGCAACTTCTTCACATTTCAGGTTTGAGTTTGTGTTTGAACAAGTATCTTAAGTCTTGTTATGGCATCTTCATGCTAGTTTCTAGGTTTAACTTGTTATAGAGTCACATAACTGTAAAACCATAAAATCAAAACAATAGCATTAACACACTTGGGCAAATTTCTAGGCTACATATATTTAGCAATTTGTAAGCTGGAAACTTGTCTTTGAACCATGATGAATATCCAGTTTTGCCAATGATTTTGCAAATTACAGGGACCCTTTTCTATTTTCATAAAGCAATCAGATAACTTTGAAGTTGATTGTATTGAAGTTCTTATTTTTAGTTTTCTGTGTTTTCTACTGTGCCAATGCAAAATGGATACAATAAAAAAGAGAAGTATTTTGAAGAATCAAGATTGCAGAGAAAAATTAAGCTAAGCACAATGGGTTGAATATTGAATCTGTCTATATGTTTTTTCATTGGTACACAAGCTTTAAATGTGTGCCAACCCCTAGATCAGTTTTAATTTTCATGTTCAATTCTTAAATTCTAACCTGAAACTACTCAAGTTATTAATTTAGAATTGGCTTCTTGAATTAATTAGCTGTCATACCTCCGCCATGTTCAGATCGCAGTAGTAAATTATGGGAAAAAACCTAGGCAAGTAAATAAACAAAATAAATAATAATAATAGCATCTGCAAGGGGCCGACCCAGAGTAAAAGGTTCGATGACCAGCAATGAAGAAAAAGGCCGACTCAGAAAAATAGGAATTAATTGCCTGTGATTAAATGAAGGGGCCAACTCAGGATAATAGAGAAGCAATGATTCCTAAATTTATAAATACTTAGCAGCGCTCCCACCTAAACAAGGATAATTAATGAGGGATGTAATTTGCAAACAGCACTTGTGTTAAGGAGGGGTGTGTCCTTTGTAATGGTTGTGACTATTCACTCTACCCTCTCCCCGCCTCACTCTCCCTAGAAATCCAAAGACCCAAAACATACAAATGATCAAAAACCCATTTACCAATGAGATTGAATGTTTCTATGCCATTGAAATCAGCACACAGATGGTTAGCAAATCAAACGAAACAACTAAAATCAAGCACAAATGCAAACCTTACATCCCATTTGGAGGAGAAGCTTGTTGATGAATGTTGGATTGCTCAAAGCTTAGCTTCCTCATGCTTGCAAAAGCTCAATGATGAACTAGATGATAGATAAAGATGAAATAATTGCTCAATTGCTCAAAACTCAAAGTAACATGATCTCAATACTCAAATTCTAAGTGATGAATATGGAGGAATGAGGGTGATTTTATAGATTTTCATGATTTGGATCAAGGGTTTAGATTGAATCTCAATGCCCACAAAGAAGGGTTAAGATTGCACCTTAGCATCCACAAAGGAGAGTGAATCAAGGAAGATGAGGGGATGAAATTAGTTGCAACTCAAAATATCTCCTCATTTATAGGAAATTGGTTGAGATATTTGAGGATGAAGGGTGGAGATTTGATTTCAAAAATGGAGGGTTAGAAATGCTTGAGACAATAATTAGTCAAGATATTTTTGAAAAGGAATATTCCTTGGGAATATGCTTTGTGGAGGGAAATTAAAATAGTTAAATAATTCAAAATTATTTAATTATGGAGGATGAGAATATGCCTAGTTTGAAAAAGAATATTCCATTGAATGAGATGAAGATTAAAGATGGAATTATAAGAGATCATAAGAATAGTTAGTTTAACCTAATCAAATAATTAAAATTTATTCAATTAGGATGATGGAGGGAATAATTAGTGATGGAATGATGAATTAATTAAATAATTCAATATTATTTAATCAATAAAGGAAATTAGGGTTAAATGATGAACATGATGTTAACAAATGTTAAAAGGTGATTATTGATGCAAATAATGAAAATGCATTGACGATAATGGAATGATGAAAAAATGCATAATTAAGATGTTTGATACACGTTAGGCATTTTTAAATGTCTACATTTTGCTCCTCTTTGACATAATGTACTTGTTGCATTGTTTCAAAGACATTCAATGCTCAGATCAAGATTGGAAAATTTTAAAGGTGCCCCAGTAGATGATGGAAGGACGATAGGATGTTGGATTGCTCCCTTGGGAGTTCTTCCAAAAAAATGACTTTTCAAGTTGGGTTCATGACAAGGATCAAGACTTAGTTATGTTGCGGAGAGGATGAAAAAATTAGGCCCTAAGGGTCCCAAAAATTAATCAAGATAAGCGGCGAGGCTTAAGGATGATCAAGCAAGGCAATTTATGATTTATCACACGTGGCAATTTATGATGTACCATGGCATTTTCATTTTTGATGATATATGAGATGAGATCATTTTTTGATGCGGTAGTCTTATGAGATGTTAATGATGCATGCTTTATGTGATGATGATGATTTATGCTATATACGATGGTTATGGATGCATTGATGGTCATGATATGGATGATATAATATTGATGCTTATGGTTATGCAATTGTGGTGATGCTAATGATTCTTTAATGCAAGTGTGATGTCATGATGTGATGATATGCAAATATGATTATTTTTGTGCTTTTCTAATATTTGACATGCATGATGTATTTGATGGTATATGACATGGATGATATGGTTTGTGTGGTGGATTATACATTATGTTGTATTAGACATGATATGTTGATGAGTTTGTGGATGCAGGATGCATGCGATACTAATGATATGATGCAAGATGAAGATGTTAGTTAAAAAAATAGTTGGATAGATATTTAGAGGATAGAAGAAATTGATGATATTGATCAAATAATTAAAAATCCATATGTTATGATGATAGATATGAATAGATAAATGGTTGATTGAATGAATGATAATGATTGATGATGTATGAAAACGAGATGAATATGCTTTTGCTTCAAGAAAAAATTAAGTAATTTTCATCATAGCAATCCTTATTAATGTAGTAAATAGATATGATACATCAAGGTATTAATGACCAAGGTGGCCTTGTATCGATTGCGTGGACTTTGACTCTGCAAACAGGAGTATTCATACCAAACATACACAAACCTTGTTATTAGTGTATGGGTTAGAAGCTCAAAGCATTTCGAACTAGTGCACAAAGTGGTACGAAGAACCTAACATGCAAGGCCACTTTAGTTTTACTTGAAATGACTTCCATACACACAAGGCAAGTATTCGCCATGGTCATATTGCAAAATTATCCAACAAACATGACATATGAAATCAATGACCATACCCCATTCCTTCCTCTCTAAATCCTTATGGACATCCTCAAGAGGTCATCAAAATAAGATAATAAGATAAATCAAAATAAAAGACCCAAATAGACGACTAAAGTTGTTGTATCACCTGCCAAAGATGTTATCCATCGATGATGTCCATTGTACGAACGATCTATCTATTAAGGCACATGCTAGGATGTTGATGGTGATGATGATGTTGATAGATAGGTAGTTAACACTTAGGCATTGTTTTAGTCTATTAATGATCAAGTCTACGATTTTTGCTTGAATGATTTGGGATTTCGATGTTTGCTTTGCTTGTTTGATTGCTTTGTCAAAGGGTGAGGGCGATGACTTGTTTATTATGGATGGATAGTTTATTACGGTTTTTGAATGTTTTTTGTGCTTTTTGAGGTTATTTGAGGTTGTTTTTGGTGTTTTTGAGATATTTCATTTTTTTTGGTATTTTGAGAGATTTTAGAGACCAAGAGGGGGACCTAAGGGGACTGACCTAGTGCCTTGGGGGCTCATCGATGATGGCCTTGCCTACGTTATACATGCAGATACATCATAGTTTGATTATTGGACTCAAGGCGGCTTGTACCAAGACGATCGACAATGTTTTTGGCATTTTGATTGTTTTACAATTTTTTTGGATTTTTGATGTTATTTGGATGTTTTTGGTTATTTTAAGATTTATGCGACTTGAGGTACGAACAATGACCCAATTCTACTAGGTTCAAGAGGATGCTCCCAGTTAGGTATAGGATTACATTTATTATGGATAATGGGATGATGCAAATGGAGGAAGCGATAGTGCAATGAAAAATAGTGCAGTAAGGTTTGACACTTAAGAAATTATCAAGCCATGATTGGATACACGTTTATCATGAGATGGATGGATGGAATGAAATGGATGTGATAAAAGGATGGATAGAGCAGATAGAAAATTCAGATAGATGGTGATGCAGGAGCTTATTCAAACGTGACACCTGTTTACCAGATTTTCACCATGAGACCTATCCTAGAAGTGCCACAAAAGTGGTTTTCACCTAAAGGATGATTTATTTCTCTTTACTATTTTTTTTGATATTTTATTTTTTATTTTTATTTTTGTGATTTTGATTATACTAAACCACTTGGTGGTGCTGATATACCAGCGCTTGTATGTAATATTTGAATGTCCTCGTCTTCGTTGATACCCAAGTTAACCTTATCTAGATGTGCACATCACAATAGAGTTCCCTTAGAGTCCTTATGATAAAGAGTTGTTGCCAAGACGTGGTTAATCTGAGGTATTCTTGGTTTTGAGGTGGATGGTGGATTTTGATGAGGGATATGAGGTGTAGGTGGATTGGTTGATAGTTTGGATGATAGATCTTTGACTCTCCAAACTTGGGATGGTGAGCAATGGAATGTAGATATGGAGTTTTGATTGGATTTATGACCAACTTTTTATACACTTTGTATGTTGCTACTAAAGCTTTATTTTGTATTGAAGAATACTTTTGATGGATGGAAGTCACTTTTTGATTTTTCCCCATAGTTTCTTTGACTAATGGAGTTTTATAAGTATTATTTTCTTTATTTATTTTGGGATCCATTTGAATTTCATGTGTTTATTTTTCTTTGTTAGTTCATTAGGGTCAATGACATGCTCTTTTCCTTTGTGCAGATTTTTTTCTTGTTGGCCCCAATCAAAAGGTGGAAAGATGCAAGGACGACGATTCATGACATGGATAGTTGAAGTGCTGGCAACAATTTTATCATAAGGACTTTTCATGACTCCCATGTTGATGTTTGCATTAGATAAAGTTGCCCCTAGTATCACAAAGGTATCACTGACATGTTTAATTTTTTTGTCTGTTGAATAACCAATACCCCACTGTTTAGAATTGTTGATTGTTTGTATTGATTCCAAGACACCATGTTCTTGTAAGGCTAATCCTTTGCCCTAATAATGTTGGATATCCTCATACTCAATGTCTTCGATTTGAATTTGGGATGTGTCTAACTCGGATTGTTCCTTAAGAGATGATTCATAGTCCATGTAGAAGTCTTCTTCACGATCAATTTCTAATTGCTCTTCAATAGATGTTTGTGATTCCAAGCTTGAGTAGAGATTTTCTTCATGATCTCTTTTTGAACTATCTTCATGAGGTTTGAAGGATGATGCCATTGTTTGTTGTTTTGCAAAGATGTCAAAAGTAGGAGACTCTTGTTTTGAAAGAAGATCATCTACATGTCCCATGGAAGGAAGTATCTCATGGGTAGATACATAAGAGTGCTTATGGTAGGGATATGATCGTGTTTTGTAAAATCCTGTATGGACTAAAAAATGTTTATTAGGTCACGATAGTATTTCAGGGAAGTGATGGACTCTTGGTCTTGGCTTATAAAAGACATCTTTTGTTAACTTTGTGATTTAAAGGAAACAAAAGTGAGCATTGTAAAGAAAATTCTTTTCTTTAGTGTATATATATATATATATATATATATAAAGATGCTCGAAATAAAAATTCAAGATTCAAGTTCCTTACTTTAAATGATAGTGTATGGAAATTATAAGCCATTCCAAAACAAGCAACTTATATATGAATGCATATATATATATTATATATAGATATATATGTATGTATATGTGTTTAATTCGAATATATATATATAATTCGAATACATGGTATATGTGAATAAAACCATTTAAATGCATATATATATACAAATATATAAGTATATATATATTACATACATACATACATTATATATATATATTGAATTCAAAGTTGATAACAAATACATTATGAATCAGACTATGGAAATCAATGAAAAATCATAAGGCAAATCCACGATGGACATGGCTTGCCAAAATCATAAAGAAAGTATTCCAATTGAAGGCCAACGACTATGGCAGGAAAAAAATCCATAATGGTAGCACCTAGCCGCATGCAAGAAGTGTGGTTACCATTTTAGTATGAATGGAAGTGGAAGAAAGAGGGACGCGATTTGGGAAAGAATCGACAATAACAAGGAAAAGGTAGAGAAGAGTACATAGGGGTGGAAAAATCTAAGGAAAGCCTCACCCAAAAAGCTTGACTATTGAGGTAATTCAGTTTCTTTTGAATCAATATCGATTTCACTATCTTTATTTTCATGTTAAGCTAGTGATTGTTATCGCATTTGATGAAAAACCGATAGCATAGTAACATGCATATTTTCTGTTTGTGTCTCAGCTTGAGTCGATGGTAAAATCTAGTGACCACTCTCTGGGGATCGCATGGCCTACGACCTGCTTTTGCTTATTACTTAGAATGGAGCCTTATTGACTAGCCTTTTGTGCTAGATCGAGGTATCGAACCCCTTAAGATGTGACTGTTATGTTAGTTCACATGGTAATGTAAGCCACATCGTGGCTATTAGAAATCTTGTTCCAATTGAATGCATACCCCTTGGTGTCTGAATTTTGTAGAGGTTCACATATCAAACCTATAAAGAGGATATAATCCTCTGTATTACCTTTAAATGTATTGACTGTGTTTCATTTTCAAATGTATCACCTTCCATTATCGGTTAGGATGATAATGGCAAGGGGAAAAGCATTCATTATTGAGAAATGTGGAAACCTTAATTGCATAAAGAGGAATGCCCTCAATTTAAAGAACCAATGAAATGCATAAGTTCAGGCTTCATTGTAGCCTTGTAAGGAATCAATCTTCATGATTGAAAGGATTAATTTTCTTGAATAACACTTAGATTTGAGTTTGCATGATGTATATTGCTGCATGTGTTATGGGATAAGCCAGGATGCCCATAAGGGAAATTTTGAATGTAACTTTTAGGTTAAGAAAGGAACCACTCGACCATTGAAATGGGTTGAATCTAGAGCAATCGTAGTTTATTTTGTTGTAACTTGAAAAGACACGGTTATTTTTTCGAACCTGAAGTTTCTAAGCCTTCTTTGACTAAAGTATTTTCTCAAGTATTTCATCGACAAGCATGTCAAACATAGTTTTCTTTATACTATTAAGTTGCTTATCAAATTTCCACTGATGAAAGTCTTCAAGAATTTGAATAATAGACATTTTGTCCTTATGTATGAAACTGGACTATTTGGTCGTTTATTTTCAGATCATAGTGGAAGACCCATTTTGTTGTTAAACAGAGAACAATTACTTGTAAAATGATCCTTTAGCATGTAAGCAGCTTGAGATCAACAAACAGAGAAAACGACATTATTTGTCTTTAAATGTAACTATTTAGTCTGAAATAGTAATATGTTGATGTAAACAGTCGTTATTCTTTTGCAAATGACACTATTCTGTTGAAAGTTATCTTTGCTCAATAAATTGTTTAGTATGTAAACAACTTGCTGAATAACTATTTAGTAGGAAACAATACTTGTTCTATTCAAACAATGAATGCTCATATGTAAATAGATTGCTGTATAATTGTTTAATAGGAAATAGTACTTGTTTTGTTAAAACAATGAATGTTTATATGTAAACATCTTGTTTTATGACTGTTTGGTAGGAAACAATACTTTTTCTGTTAAAACAATGAATGTTCATATGTAAACAACTTGTTTTATGACTGTTTAGAAGGAAATAGTACTTGTTCTGTTAAAACAATGAATGTTCATATGTAAATAGCTTGTTTTATGTCTGTTTAGTAGGAAATATTACTTGTTCTATTAAAAAAAGAATGTTCTTATGAAAACAAAAATGATAGAATATCACAGTTGTAAGAATGCAATAACAGTATGTATGAAATTGTTAGCATAGACTTGTTTTGATTTCTTATTTTTGACAAAGAAACGTCAAATGAAATACTATTTTAAGATTGCAATTTGAATTAATGATTATTTCAGAATGTATGCACAAATTTTAATAGTAGTAGGCACATATATGTGTATGCACATAGACTTCATCTATGTACATACACATACTTGTGACATACCTTCTTTTGTTTTTAATACTTTTTTAAATGTAAAATGCTTATGATGAAAAATATATAATAGTCATAAGAATGATATGACTGATTGAAGAATTACACTATTAATTTATAAATCTGATTTCTGTTTAGAGAGTTAAATAGAATTTGACTCTTCCATTGAAACTTGAGTGAAAGAATATTCTAAATGGAACAGTGATACCTTAGTTGAATAGAGCACCTCAGGGTAGATGCTGATAGAGGGTAGATAGCTGTTATGTGATGTTTAGTAGAAAGTTACCTTCTAAGACGGGTGCCGAAATAGAGCTCAAAGAGTACAGGTTTACTTTACCAGAACCTATTGTTTGTTGTTGTTGCAACACATTTATTATGCTTGGCCAAACAATTTGGTTCATTATGTATGCATGAACTCTATGATTTCACTCTTTGCCATTCCTAGCATAGATCTTGCATTTTCTTTTCTAACTTGTAGATAGAAATTGCATGTTGATGTATGGGAACACACCAAATTCCACCTTGTAGATTATTCTCTTGCTAAAATTTTCGTGCAAGTTCGGGTATTCTTCAAGGCAGAAGAATACTGGGGAAGTGTAAGCTTCATGGTTGGGCAGTAAAGCACTTTAACCATGTTCTTGTCCACCAGTGGAGGCAAGCGTTGAAGAACCTTAGTTGTTCACAAGACTATTATAGTCTAAGATGTAACTTGATGTAATACTCTCATGTACTTGATGAAAAGTGTACAATGTAATGACTTTGTGCCCTTAAGAGGCAAGTCAAACCTAATATTATAATTTGACTTTTGAAGTGAATATATGAATCTTTGACTCATTTTAAATAGACATGTGTAGATATGATTGACTTTAGCCACTACTTATGTTTTTTTAATTTGGAGTATATTCATGTGTCATTTACAATAATATTAATTAAGTAATAATTTCAAATGGCTTATTACATTTGGTATCAGAGCTTAGGGTTCAACTCTAGGCCTTTGAGTCTACCATAGTTGACTAGGGTAGTTGACCCTTGACCCAAAGTTGGAAGTCCTGAGAATTGACCGAACTTGAATTCAATGCAAGAATGGGAAGGTGAAAGAAAGGACGAAGGAAAGGGAAAATTGTTAGAATCCCATGTAAGAATGACGTAAAGGAAGGAAATGCCAAGACAAAGGCTCAATAAAAAATTATCAATGACGAAACTCTAGCTCATGCTCTTATGCGACTCAAACTAGAGAGATGCTTGAAGATTGAGGAGAAATGAACACCTAAGATCAAAAAGCTTTCCACAATCCGGGACTAGCCTCTAGGGTGTGGAGCCAATGCACCCTTGTTGACTAAAGAGGAAAAGGAGAGCCTGTGTGCTCAACCATCCTCTTCCGTAAAGTTTGATGTAAACTCAGATGAGGACCCTAAGGAATGTCCTCTTTTTGATGTTGAGAAATCAGAATTATGTAACTTGAAACCTATTGTAAATAAGGGTATATTGACTCACCTTAAATATAAATAAAATCAAATGATTTTTTTTTTGGTGTGTTCAAAGAGAGACTCTAAAATGTGTGTTATGCATGAATGTGTATGTCTTCTATATTAAGGGATGTATGCATATGAAAATTATGTGATGTAGCATAAGAACATTTATTTGTAGAATCTTGTGTGGAGATGCGATAAACGTGATTGTGTTGTAGGATGAGTGTGAGACGTCAAGGTGACCACTAGGCAAGACAGGGGTGGTAGTGGTTTTGATAACGGACCTAACAAGAGATTGGAGAAAATTTTAGATCTTCTAAATCGAAAAGAGTCTCGCATGGATCATATAGAGTAAGAAGTCCGAGTGGCACACGAGGATCGAGACCACATGAATGCAAAAGGCAATTAAGAAGATGGTGGTCTAGTGGTAGGTCTACGAGGATGAATTGAGGAAGAGCTTGGGAAAGACCTCAAAAGAGTAGAACCGCCCAAGTTCGATGGTAAGGCTATTGAAGCTAGAGCTGAGGCTTGGATTATAGAAATGGAAAAATATTTTGGGCTCTATGACCTTTCTGAACAAACCAAGGTGACATGGGATACGTATTAGCTTTCAGGTGAAGTAGTGACTTGGTGGGATAATGAGAAGTTAGAACGAAATCTTCAGCTTGCCTAGATCACTTGGGAACTCTTCCTCCAAGCCTTTAGTAAGAGATGGTTATCACAACTTTTCTTTGACAAGAAAGTGATGAAGATTCAAAACTTAACCTAGGGAAATATGACTATGATTCAATATTGGGAAAAGTTCACCAACTTGTTGAAATATGTGCCCCAATATTAGGGAGATGAACGATTTTGTATCTAAAAATTTATAATGGGACTTAGACCTCACATAGGAGCTGAAGTGGATATGCACAAACCTCAAACCATGAATCAATTATTTCAAAAAGTTACCAAATAGGAACATAACCTGTAGAAGCTCTCCAATCTTCGTAGCGACTCAAGTTCTAAGTCTTGGTATGTGAAGAAGAAATTTTATAAGGGAGACAAGATCCATTAGATCTACAATCTCAAGAGGGGAAGTGAGTCATAGAAGAAGGGTGAAGATGGTAATGGTGGAAAGAATAAGAAAGAAAACAAGGGTAGGGAAAAGGACAACCATAAGTAGAAGGGCTTTAGAGAGGACAAGCCAGGAGGTCGCAAAGGGCCTCAAGATGGATGCTATACTTGTGGAGGTGACCATTATGCCTTGAATTTTCCTCAACAATTGAAGTGGCAGAAGGAAGGAAACATTAGGCCTAGATATATGGTAGATTCATGGACAGTCCAGTATGGTAATTGAGCAAAGCAGAGGGTAGATATCTGTCTCTTTTGCAGTGAGTTAGAGCTTCCAACCTTTCAAACTCAGGTCAACTTGTATGTGGCACCCTTAGGCTCATATTATGTAATTTTGGGAATAAATTGGTTAACTGAGCATAAGGCTATAGTGAATTGTGAGGATAAGGTGGTCAACTATCTAGATGATTATGGAAACCTAGATGAGGTTTGTGGAATGTAGAGACCCTTAGAGTTTAGACATATTTCTGCAATGCAACTCAAGAAGGCTCGTTGAAAGGGGTGTGCAATTTATGCAGTGCATGTTATTAATCCTGATAGCAAGGAATTGTATTTAAATGACTATCCTATTCTTAAGGAGTTCCAAGACGTATTCCTTGATGAACTTATGGAGTTGCATCTGAAACGGGAATTCAATTTTCTATCAACCTAGTTCCAAGAGTTGAGCCTCAATCCAAGGCACCTTACCGGATAATGACTACAAAAATTTATGACTTGAAGGCCTAATTAAAGGAATTATTGGATAAGGGACTTATAAGACCCAGTGTGTCTCCTTGGGGAGTGTCAGTTATTTTTGTGAAAAAGAAGGATGGAACTTTGCATCTATGTATAGATTATCAGATATTGAACAAGGTTACCATCAAGAACCAATATCCACTCTCAAGGATTGATGAACTATTTGATCAAATGAAGGGAGCGAGAGTGTTCTCCAAGATTGATCTCAGGTTAGGGTACCATCAACTAAGGATTAAGGAGGAAGATATTCCAAAGATTGCATTCAAAACTCGGTATGAACATTATGAGTTCATAGTGGTACATTTTGGTTTAACTAATGCACCGGTAGCCTTTATGAACCTCATGAATAGTGTATTCAGAGACTGCTTGGATGATTTTGTTTTGATTTTCATTGACAACATTGTAGTCTATTCAAGGACTGTTGAAGAGCACGATAGACATTTGAGGATATTTTTTCAATGATTAAGAGAAAGGAAACTCTTTGGGAAGCTCTCCAAGTGTTCATTCTATTAGGACATAGTGCACTATTTGGGCCATATTATTTCAGCTGAAGGAGTCTCTGTAGACCTCGAGAAGATCAAGGAAATCATGGAATGGCCAGTGCCTCAAAATGTGTTGGAAGTTCATAGCTTCATGGGCCTCACATGATACTATAGGAATTTTGTGCAAGGGTTCTCCCACATTGCCTCTCCTATTACCTCACTCCAAAGGAAGGGAACATGGTTTGAATGGACCAAGAAATGCGAGTAGGAATTCCAACTCCTGAAGGAGAAGCTCATGACAACACCAGTGCTGACTATCCCTGATCCTAATGGGAGATTCATAGTAATCACAGATGCTTTAGGAGAGGGATTGGGGGCAACATTAATGCAAGACAGACAAGTGGTAGCATATGAATCAAGGAAGCTCAAGTAGCACAAAGTGAACTACATGCCTCATGATTTAGAAATGGTGGCCATAGTTCATGCCTTACAGATGTGGAGGCATTATCTTTTGGGAAAGCCATTTGAACTCAAGACAAACCACTTAGGATTGATATACATATTTACCCAGCCAAACCTTAATGCGTGGAAAAGGTGGTTGGAATTCCTTAGCGAGTATGACTTCAGAATTGAATATATAAAAGGGAAAGAGAATATAGTGGCTGATGCTCTTAGTAGATGAAAACATATGACAACCATGATCTCAACAAGGTCTAACTTGAGGCAGCAAGTGATACAAAATCTGCTAGGGGATGAGCACTATGAGAGAGTGAAGAGCGCCCTAACAATAAATCCTTTTGATGTAAGCAAGGTGGTGATGACTCAACCAAACTCACAATAATCAGATCCAAACCAAGAAACCTGCCCTTGAACACAAAACACTCAACTTTCCCCGAATACATAACTAGAGGCTTGTAGCCCTCACAAATTGAATTTACACAATATATTTTAGAGAAGGCCATACAAATACCTTCTTAACATCCTTTGAGACTCACAACATAACCCAACACAAAATACAAACAATCACCATGAAGTTTCTTTGACACAACATTGAGAATCAATAACTTGCCTCTGTTTTACGCTACTCAATTAGCCCTATTTTCCAAAGGAAGTACTTCCTAAACTCATTTATTTCACAAAAATCATTTGAAAGAGTTAAATTGTGTCCCAAAACCACAAAATCGATCACCATTTCATAGATACCTGACTTCTAGAATGCTGCACCATGAAACCCTCATTTTACATACAAAACACTAGGGTTTATTGGAAATATTATCACCCGGGATTTCTTGACACAAAAAATGTATCCCACACCTTACATAAACCCTGCACAAACTTACAAGTCCATTACATTGACATTTCCTTTACTGTTTTATCAAAACACTATCTTGACACCTTCATTTCACATGGAAAAACACCTTTACCAACCCTAGGGCATCCCTCTAATTCACACAACCCGACCCCTCTACCTACAACACCATGAAAGAAACTAAATTATAGTGTTTAGGACCCATTCCATGAGTTATAGTAGGTACAAAAAGTGGAATGGGTCAATTCACCATTTTAAGAGACAATCAACCCTAAATTCTGTGTTAATAGGGCTGCCTCAGAAAAATAATGAAAACTCTTTCTAATTTTGGAGTTAGGATCTCAAAATGGAACCAAATGAAAGATAATTCATGTATCTAAAAAAAAAAAAAAGGATTCAAATCATTTAAAGCATGTACGGGTCTGTATAGTAGGAGAAAAGTTTAGGAAACACAAAAAATTTGCAGAAAAAGCATTTTATTATGTTTGGAATTCTTCACTATAACAATTGATTAACTATATTCGAGCCTTTTTATAATTTTTATACATATTACCACCAAATTATAACTGAAAAATTCCTATAACTTCTTTTCAAATTCTATGACCCTTCATATTCCCTAAAAGTTGCATTTTTGACAATTTTTGCATAACATTTTTACATCTTTTTGCAACTTTTGTCAACTTGACACCTATGACTCAAAACCCATCCAATTACATTGCAAATGGTCTTTTTAGACCTTATTTAGAGTAAATAAACTCAAAACACCCCTTACTACCCTAGACTCAACTATTGACCAACTTATTACATCTTCAAAAGATCAAATTTGCACTTAAGGGTTTAGGTGCTCCGAGCACCATACAACCCTACTGAAAAGAACTCATGCCACATGAGTTGTGTCTTATACCAATTTCTCCAAGTATCACACATATTCCTTTGTTCTACAAAATCTTTCTATTGGTCCATACACTATGGTCTTCCAATATGCCTTGCTTCCTTGATTGTGTTTGCTCTTAAATAAGCCACCATCTTTGCTTTCAAACCTGCTTGTTGCTTTCTATTAGTCCCTTGACCAAAACCTAATTGTATTCCTACAAAAAAATATTTGTTAGAAACTTCTTGCACTAACTTCTTTGTTTCATCCTCATCCTTGCTTCTACCATCAACTCTTTGTCCACCCTGTTCTTTTACCATTGTCATCAGTCCTTTTGTTTTTCCAGCATTAAGTACCACTATACCAACAAATCTATCACCCACTATACTCAATGCACCATTAGTTTTGCAACTTATTGTACCTGCAATTTCCATAGGATTTACAACCTTACCTACAACTAAAGGGCATACCATTGTTCCTACCAAAACATTTTTATTCCAATCCACTATTAACTCTTTTCTTACTACTGTATCAACCTTCACACCTGTTGTCAGAGCATCCCCATGCCTTGAACTGACTGCAACATCTATCTTTTTGTCTTCTTTTACAACTTTTACAAATTCTTTCCTTCCACACATAATAACCTTAGCCTTACCTTTGTCTTCTTCCACCAGGGGAGTCAATTTTTTTTTACATCCATCCTTCTCTCTAGTGTATTTGTTTTCTCTTCCATCATCCAATGCACACCTATCAAATTGCCAAGGCCTACCTAGGAGTGAGTGGCAACAATCCATAGGAAAGATATCACAAACTACCTTATCTTTATAACCTCCAATTTTAAATTCTCCAAAAAAATTTTCATTGACCAAAAGAGACTGCCCATCACTCAACCAAGACACCTTATAAGGTAACTCATGAGGAACTTTTTGTAAATTCAGTTTTCTCACCATCTCACTTGACACCATATTTTCAGTAAGGCCTGAATTAATAACAATTTTGCATACCTTATTTTTGCACTTACATGTTGTTTTGAAGAGATTTTTTTTTGCAATGGTTCCACCTTGTTGGCTGCCTTCAATATAGTCTTCCTCATCATCAACATTTCACCTGTTTCAGGAGCAACACACAAACTTGCAAAATTTGTACTCTCACACTTCTCTTGAACTATTTGTGCTCTCCTTTCAATTCTCTTTTCTCTGCTTGATGAACTACCAAAATTTTCAGGACATTTCCATGATGGATGACCATATTCATTACAATTATAACATATCCTTGCAAAAACATTAGAATTTCTACCACCACTAAATCTTCCTCTACCCTTAAAACCTCCTCTTACATCAACATCTTGCTCCTTACCTTTGTTTGCTTCTTCTTGTTCCTCAAATGGATGTATTGATGTAGGGATTTCTCCTCTCCCTCTTGTGTTAGTACCTCTTCCTCTAACATATTTCTCTTACCTTCTTTTGATATTTTCCTCCACCTTGATAGCTAATTGAAAATATTCCTCATCAGTCTTTTGGTTAGCAACAACCAATTCATCTTGTATATTGAATCTAAGGCCACCTAGATAGCTAGCCACTTTTTCAACTTCATCTTCATCTCTTCTTGACCTTATGCTTAGTTTATAAAATTCATCTATATAAGTCTTGAAATCTAGATCCTTTTGCTCCAATCCTTGCAATCTTTTATACAATTGAACTTCATAGCCTTTTGGAAGAAACTTACCCTTCAATTTTTGTACCATCTTGTCCCAAGAAACTATTCTTGACTTGCCTTGTTTTCTCCTTTTTTCTTGCTTGTAGTCCCACAATAGAAGAGCACGACCTTTGAGTTTTTTTTTTCCACCTTCACCATCTGCTCATTTGAAATGTCTTCACTTTCAAAGTAATTGTCCATGGCTGCAATCTAGTCAAGCAACTCTTCTTCATTTAAATTCCCACCATACATAGGAAGATCAACCTTTACCTTCATTGAATCACCTTTAACTTCCTTCAGCAGCTTTGCCATCCTCTAATCTTTAGGGTCTAATTCCTCATCCACATCTTCATATTCTTCATCTTCTTCCTCTGATTCACTTTCCTCATTCTCATTTCTTCCTTTCTTTGTCTCCAAGTCAACAAGCCTTTCCAACATAGTATTTTGTGACTCCAGAAGCTTAGAATGTTTCTCCTTCAATTCTTGTAACTCTCTAGCAGCACCAACACCCTTCGGAATTAGCATCTTCACAAACTTGTCTTTTCACCTTCTAATCAATTTTCTTCAAACCTGCAAAATTTAACCACAAGAGACCTTGTCCCTGAGCTTTGATACCACCTGATGTAAGCAAGGTGGTGATGACTCAACCAAACTCACAATAATCAGATCCAAACCAAGAAACCTGCCCTTGAACACAAAACACTCAACTTTCCCTGAATACATAACTAGAGGCTTGTAGCCCTCACAAATTGACTTTACACAATATCTTCTACAAAAGGCCATACAAATACCTTATTAACATCCTCTGAGACTCACAACATTACCCAACACAAAATACCAATAGTCAACATGAGGTTTCTTTGACACAACATTGAGAATCAATAACTTTCCCCTAAGATTACATCATTTTGCAACTTTTGTCTTGACACCTAAGACTCAAAACCCATCCAATTACATTGAAAATGGTATTTTTAGACATTATTTAGAGTAAATAAACTCAAAACACCCCTTACTACCCTAGACTCAACTAATGACCAACTTATTACAGCTTCAAAAGATCAAATTTGCACTTAAGGCTTTAGGTGCTCCTGCACCACCTTTGGATCATTTATTTGATGGGTATGAGATTGAACCTGATGGTATTATGAGATACTAGAGAAGAATGTATATTATTGACTCTGGAGAGCTAAGAAAGTTGGTTTTATAGGAAGTTCACAATGCACTTTATTCAAGACACCCCGAAGTATCCAAGATGATCGCGAAGTTGAAGACTCTGTATTTTTGGACTAGACTCAAAAAGGATGTAGTGGAGTACGTAGACAGATGCTTGGAGTGCCAAAAAGTCAAGGTTGATCATGCACACCTAGTCAAGTTATTGTACCCACATGACATACCTGAGTATAAGTGGCAGGTGATCAACATGGATTTTTTAGAGAGGTTTCCATTGAGCAAGAATAAGCATGATGTTATCTTGGTCATGATTGATAAGTTGAATAAGGTTGCACACTTCATTCGAGGAAACCTTAAGGATGGATTGTTGACCCTGGCTAAGAAATTTTTCCAGGAGATCTTCCGCTTACACGGAGTGCTAGAGACTATCATTTTTGATAGGGACACATGAATGACCTCAAGGTTTTGGACAACCTTGAATGCTGCATTGAGAACCAAATGGAATTTTGGCTTGAATTATCATCCTCAGACTGATAGGTAGATGTAGAGGGTGAATTAGGTAGTTGAAGATCTCCTTTGAATGTATTGTATGGACCAACAATATAGGTGGGAATAATATTTGGTTTTGTTAGAATTTGCTTACAACGTCTATCATACATCCTTATGCATGGCACCATTTGAAGCCTTGTATGGGTAGAAGTGTCGTACCCTCATCAGTTGGGATAAATTGGAGGACATGATCATAGTAGGAACTGAAATGCTTAAGGAAATGGAAAAAAAAATGAGGGTCATTAATATTAGATTGAAAGAGGCAGAAAACTGACAAAAGAGTTATTTCGACAAGAACTAAACTCTTAGACAATTCGTAATAGGGGATAAAGTTTTCTTGAGAGTTAAACCTCATAAAAGTTCTATTGCTTTTGTAAAGTCTTCCAAGTTGGCCCCAAGATATGTGGGACCATTTGAAGTATTGGAAGTGATTAACCTAGTTCTCAACCACCTGCTTTGGCTCGAATTCATAATGTGTTTCATGTTTCCTTTCTTAAACCATATCATCCTAACACGACTCTTGTAATTGATTGACAATCCTTGGTGCAAGATCTAGGAGTGGTGCTAGTGGAGCCCATTAGAATCTTGGATAGATGCAATGTTAAGTTTTAGAGCAGAGATATTGCTCAGTTTAAGGTTCAATTGGACCAGTACTCAGAGGACAATGCTACTTGGGAGGATCATACGGAAGAAATAGAGCACTCCTTTCCACATTTGTTTTTTTCATTTGAAATTTTTTGGATTGAGATATTATGATATTTCATGCTTCAAAATTTTGATGTTGAAATAGACATATATTTTTGATGTGATGTTGAAATATACATATATTTTTGATGTGATGTTGAAATAGACATATTTTTTTGATGAGATGTTGAAATAGACATGAATAATCAAACTTTGATATGATGTTATTTTATTAGACATAGGGATGATGTCTCTTCCAAGAGGGGAAGGATGCCATAACCCAATTTTATTGCATATTTATCATAATATGGTAAATTGAATTTTTGAAGATATTCAATTAAATATTAAATGGAGATTCTGGAATATTCAAAAATTGAATGAAAGAAGTTGACTGATGTTGACTTTGCGAACTTTTGAAAATTATGTTATATGTTATAAAGAATTGAACATTATTGATCAATTTGCAAATGCAAGTGTGTGCAGTTGCAGGGTGATAGGTTAAAGGATGAGAACACAGTTGAAGTAGGATTATTTAGCCAGATCGAATGGTAAGCCAGTCAGAATCTGGGTGCACACACCACAAATGGCATGATGACTTTCATTTGAACTAATTTGCGTATATAAGAGAAGGAAATTTTTCCGATTTGAATTGTTTCAATGCTTGAAAATGAATGGTTTGTAGATTAAATTGTCTATTCAAACTTTTTGATTTGAAGGAAACGCAAGTGAGCATTATAAAGAAAATTATTTTCTTTAGTGTATATATGTATATATTTAAAGATGCTCAAAATGAAAATTCAAGTTCCTTACTTTAAATGATAGCGTATGGAACCTATAAGCCATTCCAAAACAAGCAACTTGTATATGAATGCATATATAAATATAAATATAAATATATACTGTATATATATATATATATTCATTTTTCGAATACATGGTAAATGTGAATGAAATCATTTAAATACATATAGATATACAAATATATAAGTATATATATATTACATATATATACATACATATACATACATATACATACGTACATATATATAAATATTGAATTGAAAGTTGATAACCGATACATTATGAATCAAACTATGGAAATCAATGAAAAATCATAAGGCAAATCCATGATGGAAGTGGCTTGCCGAAATCATAAAGACAATATTCCAATTGAATGCCAATGAATATGGCATGAAAAAATGCCATAATGGTAGCACCTAGCTGCATGCAAGAAGTGTGGTTACCATTTGAGTATGAATGGTGGTGGAAGAAAGAGGGAAGAGATTTGGGAAATAATTGACAATAGCAAGGAAAAGACAAAGAAGAGTACACAGGGGTGGAAAAATCTAAGGAAAGCCTCACCCAAAAAGCTCGACTATTGAGGTAATTCAGTTTCTTTTGAATCAATATTGATTTCACTATCTTTATTTTCATGTTAAGCTAGTGATTGTCACTGCATTTGATGAAAAACTGATAGCACAACAACATGCATATTTTCTATCTATGTCTCAGCTTGAGCCGATGGTAAAATCTAGTGACCACCCTCTGGGGATCGCATGGCCTATGGCCTGCTTTTACTTAGTACTTAGAATGGAGCCTTATTAGCTAGCCTTCTATGCTAGACTGAAGTATCAAAACCCTTAAGATGCGATTGATATGTCAGTTCGCATGGTAATGTAAGCCACATCGTGGCTATTGGAAATATTGTTCCGATCAAATGCATACCCCTTGGTGTCTGAATTCTCTAGAGGTTCACATATTGAACCTACAAAGAGGATATAATCCTTTGTATTACCTTTAAATGTATTGATTATGTTTCATTTTCAATCGTATCACCTTCCATTATCAACTAGGCTGATAATGGAAAGGGGAAAAACATTCATTATTAGAAATGTGGAAACCTTAATTTCATAAAGAGGAATTCCCTTGATTTAAAGAACCAATGAAATGTATAAGTTTGAGCTTCATTGTAGCCTTGTAAGGAATCTATCTTCATGAATGATAGGATTAATTTTCTTAAATAACACTTAGATTTGAGTCTGCATGATGTATATTGCTGCATGCGTTATGGGATAAGCCAAGATTCCCATAAGGGAAATTTTGAATGTAACTTTGAGGTTAAGAAAGGAACCACCCGACCACTGAAATGACTCGAATCTAAAGCAATTGTAGTTTATTTTGTTGCAACATGAAAAGGCACAGTTATTGTTTTGAACCTGAAGTTTCTAAGCCTTCTTTGACTGAATTATTTTCTCAATTATCTCATTGACAAGCATGTCAAACATAGTTTTCTTTATACTATTAAGTTCCTTATCGAATTTCTAGTGATGGAAGTGTTCAAGAATTTGAATAATAGACATTTGGTCCTTATGTATGAAACTAGACTATTTGATTGTTTATTTTCAGATCAAGTGGAAAACTCATTTTGTTGCTAAACAAAGAACAATTACTTGTAAAATGATCCTTTAGCATGTAAGCAACTTGAGATCAACAAACAAAGTAAATGGTGTAGGAGCACCAATTGGAATTTTTTTTTTTTAGTTGGTAGTGGAGTCT
Source organism: Sequoia sempervirens (assembly GCA_007258455.2). Lineage (NCBI taxonomy): Eukaryota > Viridiplantae > Streptophyta > Pinopsida > Cupressales > Cupressaceae > Sequoia > Sequoia sempervirens. The sequence goes on from VDFB02023471.1 coordinate 67,712, forward strand.
AGGTTTTGAATAATGTGTCAATTTAATGATGTAATAAGGTCATGTGACCAAGTTTTATGTAATTGGGAGGTCTTAGGTGTGTGGGGTCAAGTTTTTTTTATAACTTTGTATTTGAATAATGTTGTTTAGTGCAAATTTTGAATGGCAATTAGAAGGTGAATGGTCACAACTTCAAATTTTAGTTGTGAACCATTGGTATGCTTTGAAAAATATGATATAAGGCCTCAAAAATTTTTGAGGCAGGTTGGTTGGATGAGAAATTGATCTTTCAATACATTGATACTCTATTTTTGTTGTTCTTTTTGCAAATTTCTCTGTTTCTTGATTTTGTACGATCTTGTACAGTTTGGAATTGATCTAAGCCCTTCAAAATCTAATGGAGCATTGAGTTAGGCTTATTTTGAATCTAGTTTGAGGAGTTTTCATCAGGTTTTAAGGGAGAAAAGATAAGTTTTCTGTAAGTTGTTTGGTAACTAGGGTTTCTTAGGGTTTTGGTAGAAAATGGAGTTGTAAAGGCCATTCCACTGTAGAGTAGTTCAATAAATTGGTGGAATGGACCTGTTAGGAGTAGGATTTATGTTTTTAATGGTTGTTAGGTAGGGTGGTATCATGATTGAAGGAATATAATGTGCATAAACTTGACAAGTTGATTGTCAAGACAAGAAAAGACTAGTTTTTGTGTTGAGCAACAGAGAATTGATGAGGACTGAGAAAACTAATGGTGGAATTCGAAGTTTGTTGACTGGTTGGATATTTCCATGAAGGTTTCCAAGTTGGATGAAGAGAATATCATAGAACTCCTTTGGAAAAGTGTCCTAATTAGGCCAAAAACCAACGTTGTTGATTAGATTGTGTGGTGTTGATCCAAAACAACCCCAAGCTAGAGTTTAATATTTTGTATAGCAGCATAAAGGGTCCCTGAAAGTGGGTTCTTCAAGAGTTGAAAGGATAAGAAGGTGGAGATATATTTGGATAAGTGTGTGTCCATGGCTACAAGCCAAAAAGTGGCTTAACAAAGGAAGTTACTAAAGAAGTTGCTGGGGACCTTTCCAATCTATTGGAAATTGGTTGATGGAGCCTATTACCACCCTGTCATGCATCAGGTGGTATCAAAGCTTAGGATCAAGATCCATTTTTGAAGGAATTTTTGAGTTCAAGAACAAAAGTGGTAAAGAATCATTCAAATTCCTCCAAAGATGGGCAGCACAATGGTTGCTAGGGACATTAGAGCCCTGAGAGAGCCAAGAAGTAATGTTGGCCAGGATCGAAGCACTAGAGAAGAAGGAAAAGAGAGGTAAGGGTCTAGTTGGGGTTAGTGACCCTAAAGAGGAGGTAGAGGGTGAAGGATAAAACCCTCTAGTAGAATCCCAAGAGGAGTTGGGAATTGAAGAAAATAATTTTTTGCAAGTGCTTAAGGCTGTAAGAGGTGAGGCTCATGATGTGAAGATAGAGAATCCAATGTATGGGGGAAAAATGGATGGAGAAGAGGTCATAAAGTGGATTGATGCTCTAGATAATTATTTTGAGTACAATGAGGTTCCTGAAGACAAGAAGGTTAAGTTTGCTAAAACAAAATTGAAGGGACCAACATTGACTTGGTGGAACTACATCTAAGAAGAGAGGGTGAAGAAGAACAAGCCCAAGATTAACTCTTGGGACCAGATGGTGCAAAAGGTAAAGAGTCAATTTTTATGATTATGAGATTCAAATCTATAAGAGATTGCAAAGTTTAAAAAAAAAAGAGATGGATGTGGCTACTTACACTGAGGAATTTCATAAATTGACTGTAAGGTTAGGGCATATGGAGAACAAGAAAGTGTCCATATATTTGAATGGATTAAGGTCTGCAATTCAAGATGAAATCAATTTAACCACTCCTAGGACAATAGAGGAGTGTTTCCAAATGGCTACAAAGGCTGAAGAGAAGATAAGGAAGAGATTGGAAAAATAATCTAGACGTAGAGGTAAAAGTTTTAGGGGAAGAGGTAACCCTGGAGGAAGGGGTTCTCAAAGAGGACCTAATGAGTAAAGCAATTCTCAAGAATCAAGTGGAGAAACTAGAGGAACCTTTAGATGTAGGAGACCAGGAGCAAGAGGCATATTTAATGGATTAGCAAGGGGTTCTAATTCCTTCTCATGAAGGTGTTATAATTCCAATCAGTATGGGCATCTTGCTTAGAAGTGCCCGGATAAATAAGGGACAAGTTCTCAAGGTGGAGACAAAAGAACTCAACTTGTGCATGAAGAGGAAGAAGAAGAAAGTGTGGGCTCATGTGTAGGCTCATCATCTCTCTGGGAAAAACCAGAGGTAGGATAAGCCTTGATGATTAGAAGGACACTAATCAAAGTACCAACTACAAAGGAACCCCCTCAAAGGAAGGTACTGTTTAGAACAACATGCAAGACTCAAGGGAAGGTATGTAAGTTTATTATTGAATCTGGCTCTAGAGATAATATTGTATCTTTAGAAATGGTAGATAAACTTAAGATGAAGAGGATGCCTCATCCTAATCCATAGAAGATTTCATGGCTTAATAAGGGGCAACAGGTTCATGTGAATGAGCAGACTTGGGTTGATTTTTCAATAGGTCCCTACAAAGATAAAGTGCTTTGTGACATTGTGCCCATGGATGTGTGCCACATACTCCTTGGTAGGCCTTGGCAATATGACCAGAAGGCACATGATGATGGTTTTAAGAATGGTGAAACAATCACTTTGGAACCTTTGTAAGAAGATGATAGGACAATCCATGAAGGTCCTAGTGTGATGGTTATGAAGGAGAAGGTGTTCTTGAAGGATTTGGAGAAAGAAGAGGCTAGTTTTTCCATTGTAGGGAAGCCAATTTCTGATGTAGCAACAGATGAAAGAGAAGAAGTTCCAAGTGAGGTGCAAACCTTGCTTGACAGATATGAAAAAATTGTGGTGAAAGACTTACCAAGTTCATTGCCTCTAATCCATGATGTGAGCCACCATATTGACTTGATCCCTTGGTGAAAGTATTCCCAATAAAACAACTTATAAAATGACACCTCAACAAAATGAGGAGATCAAAAATCAGGTGCAAGAACTATTAGACAAAGGTTTGGTGAGAAAGAGCCTCAGTCCATGTGTTGTTCCAACTATCTTGGCGCCCAAAAATGATGGAGAATGGAGACTTTACATTGACTCAAGAGCTATCAACAAGATAACCATTAGACATAGATTTCCCATACCCCGGATGGAAGACCTCATGGATAGTTTGGCAGGGGAAAATTAATTTTCCAAAATAGACTTGAAAAGTGGCTATCACCAAATAAGAATCAAAGAGGGTGATGAGTGGAAGAAAACTTTCAAGACTAATGAGGGCCTTTATGAATGGTTGGTGATTCCCTTTGGGATTTCTAATTCTCTTAGTATATTCATGAGACTCATGAATGAAGTGCTAAAGGATTTCATTGAAAAGTTTGTAGTGGTGTATTTAGATGACATTTTTTTATTCATCAAGACAAGAGAAGACTACTTGAACCACTTGGATAAAGTTTTGGGAAAGCTGCGTGAAGAAAAGTTGATGATTAATCTCAAGTGTGAGTGGATGAAGAAAGAACTTGTGTATTTGGGCTTTGTGATCTGAGGAGGAAACTTGAAGATGGATCCAAATAAAATTGAGGTCATTCTCAACTGGACTACACCTAAAACAAGTGGGGAAGTCAGAAGCTTCCATGGGTTAGCAAGCTTCTACCAGAAGTTTATAAGAGGTTTTAGTCACATTGTTGCACCCATGATAGACACCATCAAAGGGGAAAGGAAAGGTAGATTCTACAGGACAAAGGAGGCTAACCAAACCTTTGAGTACCTCAAAACAAAGGTATCACAACAACCCATTCTTACTCTTCCTAATTTTGATAAGGTATTTACAATAGAATGTGATGCTAGTAATTTGGCAATAGGAGCAGTGCTAAGTCAGAAGGGGAAACCTATTGCATTTTTTAGTGAAAATTTGAATGCGACTAAGAGAAAATACTCATCGAATGATTTAGAACTGTATGCCATGGTCCAAGCACTCAAAAAATGGAGGCACTATCTACTACCTAAAGATTTTGTGGTGTTCACAGACAATCATGCTCTAAGTTTTCTGAATAGTCAAGAGAAATTGAGCCATAGACACATGAAATGGGTTGAGTACCTGCTGATGAGCCTAGTTTTTGGTATAATTTTGGGTAGAATCCATAGCCTATTTTCTCATAGATGTCATGAAATTTAATGCTTAAGTGTTGGAATTGGCATAATGTTTCTCTCAAACCATTGACATTTGAAATTACCCTATCTTTGCAAGCTTTAATGATATTTGGCATAATATGTGGGTCATCTATATTGATTTTACACATGATCAATGAATGTTTCTTAGAGTGGTTATTGATGTGTAGTTATTATGCGTACTAACCTTGACATGCATATTTAATACGCCAAGTTAAGGAAGACACCACCAATTGGGCATGCACCATAACGTCCAACTGAGAAATTGCTCCAAGTCAAAGGCAGCCGACAACAAATATTCTTCATGCAATTGAACATAACGACCTTGTAGTGGACCTTAATGATCGAGCATGCACTTGCATTATTGCTGTGCTAGATCTGTGCTTGACTTGCATGTCTGACTAGATTCCTTGCATGTGTAACTGTCGTTGCTCCATTTTCCCCTATTTTCCCTAAATGGTGTACACCCCGTCGTGGAGTTGACTGCCTTGTTTAGCAGTAGTATAAATAATAATTTGATGCTCCTTCTTCAAAAAAGGGAGGTTGCACAATTTTACATTGTACTCTCATTTTCAATTTCAACAATACAGATGCATTACTCTTTGTATGCATGATTTACAGTGAATAAAATAAAGTTCTGAGTTTGAGCATCTGAGTTCTTGTTAGTTTAGAGGATACTTATCCAAGGGGGCCCACTTGGTGATTAATTCATCTTCTTAGTTTAACATTAGCTTAGTATTACTTTCTGTTTGATACTTAGTTTGAAATTTGGAATTGACTATTCCTGTAGCCACGAGAAGTCCATTCTATGTCTGTTCCTGCAGCCAAAGCAGACATAGTAGTTTCCTGTTTGTTGCTCAGATATTTATTCCTGTGCATATTTAAGCTTAGTATAGTTGTTGATTGATGTTCAACATTTACTTTATTTCCTTTCAAGCAATTTACTATCATTATTGTGTTTCTTAGATGTAGTATGCAATGACTACTTGAGCCCCTAGTGCACCTTTAGTGCTGACCCATTTCAAGTTCACGTCCCTGGGTTGACAAGTTAAATGCACCTTCATGATGATTGAATGGCTATTCAGGTTAGATGTCCAATCTCTGAATCATGGCCGTAAAGTCTTAGTTGTGAAATCATTGTAGTAGGCCAGCATTTTTGGCACCATTACCGGGGATGGTGTCAAGCTAGGAAGTCTTTTCGAGTTATTGATAGTTTTTCTTACTGTAGTATTTTGAAAGTTGTTCTTAGCATATCCTCATATAGGAAGTAATGACCCCCATAATTCTTTGCCAATTCTTTGTGTGAGCTGACTAATAGTGAGTGATACCATATGCATAGAGGGGGGAGAAGGGATGCTTATGGGAGATTCCTTCCTAACAATCATTGTCCATTTCAACTAGTTGAGCACTAGAACCTCCCAAAAGAAGAAGAAGAAGAAGAAGAATATCCAAACCCTTTTTCCGACGCATATCCTGATCTAACTAGTTCTGAAGTCTCACCAGAAGATCAAAATCAGCGTGAGAACCCCTTTGCCTTTGAACCACATCAAGCAGGCATGGGTGATGCAAATAGGAATCAATAGAACCAACCAACTTTTCCTTTCCCCATTGCCCATCAAAATGCAATTGACAACATCAAGAACAATCCTTCCTCAACATTCCCCAAGTTTTATGGACTTGTGATAGAAGATCCTGATACCTTCTTATTTTAGTTTGACATACTTTGTAGAAGTTATGATTATTCTATAGATTCCCATAGGCTTAAGTTATTTCCCACCACTTTGAAATAGGTTGCATTAAGATGGTTCATGAGCTTAGGCAGAGATACTGTGGAAACTTGGGAAGACATGAAGACAAAATTCCTTGAGAAGTACAAGGAATACTGCAGGGGTAGTGACATGAGAGGAGGAGACATTTTCAGGATGCAACAGAAGGAAGATGAGAGCTTGGAAGATTACATTGCAAGGTTTCTATTTTGCTTACAAAAATCTCCACACCATGCACTTAATGAGGACTCACAAAAGTTGCTTTTCCTAAGAGGAATTAATGACAACTGCATTGATGCTTTGGATCTCATGGTAGGAGGAGATATCTCCCAAGTTCCTTGGGAGGATATCAAGAAAATATGGTAGAACTACTCTAGAGTGGCTTCAAAGAAAGGGAGAGCCTATCAACCTTCCATGGGTAAGTCCACTACTAGTGGAGTTTCAAGAATGGAGATCACTCATTTACTGGAAGATTTCAAGCAAGATATTATCAACAATCTAGCTACACAACTAGATACACTTCAAGCCAAAAAGAAGCAAGAGGAGGCATAGATGATGTTGACAGAGTATTGTCCAAATTGTAGACAAAAGAAGGATTGCAGATGTAAGATGGTAGCTAACCTGGAAAGAAAGCAGGTCCCACTTGAGTTCAAGCCAATTCAAATTGAAGAAGACCAAGTCTACTATGTTGCACAAAGGAAGCCTTGGGCTCCAAGACAAGGTATACCATGAGATTCACTATCCTATGCTAGACCATATTTTAATTCTTATTCATCTGGTAAGCAATGGAAGCTTCCATATCCACCTAGTTATGGGGTATATCCACCACAGCCTTGGAGTAATCCTCCAAATGCTTGGCCTATCCATCAAAGTCCTCCACCTTAGTGGTAACAACCTCAGGGGAATCAGTAGCAATCTCAAGGGCACTGTCAACCACCTCCAAGAAATTGGTAGCAAACAAATCAATGGAGAGGAGGACAACAATGGCCTATTTAAAACACCAGTTACATGCAACCACCTTCTCAACCCAAAAAACCTTCTATAATGCCTCCACCTACTAATCCAAGCTCAAATGCACCTAAACCAACTCAGCTACCAGCTCAACCCACACCTAATCCTAATAACAAACCACAACAATAGCCTGTATACTCTGCCGATTCAAATCAATTTCCTGCATATGCTATGAGTGTAAGTGATATCCACCTACATTCAGGAACCAAGCTACCACCCCTTCCAAGCCTATCATCACTGAGCTTCCTATGGAAGAGGAAGAGGAGCCTTTGAATGATCCCATTCAACTAAATGTACCTAAAAATCCTGAACCAGTTCAAGCTAAGCAGACCGAGCAAGAACCACCATTTCCTCAAAGACTACAAGTTGCCAAGAAGAAAGAAGAAAAAGAGGATACCACTTTTGACATTATGGACTAGCTAAAGCATATATGTGTTCAAAAGCCTCTATTTCAGGCCATAAAAGATGTTCCAATCTACGACAAGGCTATTAAGGAAGCTTGTCTTAAGAATCCAGGAAGGAAGAAGAAAGACCCAACTACAGTTCATGTGGTGGGCCAACTAGTTGATATCATGTTGGGAAAAGTGACTATTCCCAAATATAATGACCCAAGCAGTCCTGTGGTAGCAATTGTCATAAACGAGATTCAAGTGAAGAATTCTTTGATTGATTTAGGGGCAACAATCAATGTAACGACCAAAGACATCCTACAACAACTAAATATTGCAAGCATGAGATATACTCCTTCTATCTTGTAGCTTGCAGATAGCTCTACTATTAAGCTTGATGGTGTAGTGGAGGATCTTGTGGTAGTTCTAGACTCCTGGGAATATCCAATAGATTTTATGATTCTTTCTCCTAAGGCTACACTAGGCGGGTATCCCATCATTCTTGGAAGACCTTGGTTGGAAACTGAAGATGCCTACATTGGATGTTAGTCAGGTGACATGACCATTTTAGATGGAAGGAGTACTAAAAAGTTTATTCTTTATCCACCTGCTCAGCCATCTCATGATGAATAAGATTCTATATGGCCACAAGTTGGTGAAGAGGCTGAGGAAGTTAATTTTGTGGCACAACTTATGATGCTAGGTAGAAGCTATTTCATGCAACTCCAAGATGAGGATGAAGTGTTGAATAACATCATTCAAAACCATTATGGAGTGGAGGAAGCCTCATATTCTACTTCAGTTAGGACACTTCTTCCTGTTCTTCCTACAACCACTATTCTTACAAACATTCTTCCTGCGGATGATCTTCTTGCAGCCGCTATTCCTATAGAAATTCTTCCTACAAAAAAAGGTATGTTCCATGCATTTCTTCTATATGAACTAAAGGTACCATGTGTTAATGAAGCAACCATGGTAGAGTTAACTACACAAGTACAGGTTTCCGAAGGAAAATATTTGAATGTTAATAGTAAATTAAGTGAAGCGCAACAACTGTTGTTGGAAAATCTATTAAGGGCCCATCAACATGCATTTGCATGGGATTATCATGACATGAAGGGAATAGATCCTAAGATTTTTACCCATAGAATTTATATTAGAGATGATTTCACTTCAGTAAGGCAGCCACAAAAAGGATTAACCTTGCACTAAGAGAAATTGTGAAAGGAGAACTACAAAAATTACTAGATGCAAGATTTATCTATCCCATTTTAGATAGTCAGTGGGTGTCTCCATTAGTTATTGTTCCCAAGAAAGGAGGGAAGTGGCGAGTCTATGTTGATTATAGAGAACTTAATGCTACCACCAAAAAGGATCATTTTCCTTTACCCTTCATTGACCAAGTTTTGGACACACTTGCAGGGAAACAATACTTCTCTTTTCTAGATGGATTCAATGGGTACAACTAGATCTAGATTGCACTAGAAGACCAGAAGAAGGCCACATTTACATATCCATGGGGAACCTATGCATATTCGGTGCTCCCATTTGGCTTGTGTAATGCACCTGCAACTTTCCAAAGGGAAGTCATTAGTATATTTTCAGACATTTCTCATGATTGCATGGAGATTTACATGGATGACTTCACCACTTATGGTGTTGACTTTGATCAAGCATTGGAAAATATCAAGAGAGTCCTACAGAGATATGAAGATTAGAACTTGTCCTTAAAGAGTGAAAAGTGCTTTATGATGATGCAAGAAGGTGTAGTTCTTGGCCACTACATCTCCCACAAGAGAATTCAAGTAGATCGTACAAAAATTGAGGTAATCAAAAATCTGCCTACACCTGCAAAACAAAAGGATGTTAGGAGTTTCTTGGGTCATGTAGGGTATTATAGGTGATTCATCAAATATTTCAGCAAGGTAGCAACACCATTATATACCCTTCTCACTAAAGATGCTAAATTTCAGTGGAGTGTAGCTTGTGATAAGGCATTTTCTGACTTGAAGGTAACTTTGACTCATGCTCTTGTACTCAAGGGACCCAATTGGGAGCTTCCCTTCCAAATTCAAACTGATGCATCTAATTATGCCATAGGAGTAGTTCTAGGATAGAAATAGGGAGCTGTTGAAAATTCTATTTACTTCATCGACAAAAATTTGCAAGGAGCTAAATTCAATTATACAGTGATAGAGAAAGAGATGCTAGCAGTAATCTACGCATTGAAAAAATTCAGACACTACATAATGGGCTACCAAATCTTTGTGCACATTGATCATGCAACCATTAGATATCTCATGAATAAACCTTTGATCATAGGGAGATTGGAAAGATGGTTATTATTGATGCAAGAGTTTGATATAACCATTATAGATAAGCCAGGGAAAGCCAATGTTGTTGCAGATTTTCTCTCAAGGCTAACTACATCAAACAACAACTAGCCCATAGATGACTCTTTTCCCGATGAACATCTATTCTCTCTCAGTGTACAAGTACCCTGGTATGCTGACATAGCCATCTACTTGGTTATAAGTAGAATTCCTTCTCACTTCTCCCCAAAAGAGAAAAGGACACTCATTGAAAAATCCTTTCCTTTCTCTTGGATTGCTGGATATTTGTTTTATATTGGACCTGACCATGTCATGAGAAGATGTATGAGAGAAGATGAGATGTCTGAAATTTTGCGTGCATGTCATAACGAACCATGTGGAGGGAACTTTACAGCCAAAAGGACAACAATGAAGATCTTAAACACAAGATATTACTGGCCAACACTCCACAAGGATGCAAGAAGGTATACCAGAAAATGTGATAGATGTCAAAGAATGGGAAAACTAACTAGATCTGATGAGATGCCACTTTTCCCTCAGATAGTAATCACTCCCTTTGACAAGTGGGGCTTAGATTTTGTGGGACCAATTGACCCTCCATCAAATGGTAAGTCTTATATATTGGTATGCATTGATTATGTAACAATATGGGTAGAAGTTAAGGCCATGAAACATGCACGAGATAGCAATGTTGTAGAGTTTCTTTATGAGGATATTTTCACAAGATATGGAGTTCCAAGAGAAATAGGGACTGATCAAGGGCCATAGTTCACATCAAATCTTGTTGCAACACTAGTAAATGAGTACAATATCAGACACAAAAAGTCTACTCCTTATCACCCCCAAGCTAATGGCCAAGTTGAGGCGACAAACAGAGAAATTGAAGCCATTCTAACTAAAATAGTAACTATCCATAAGAATTATTGGGCAAACAAATTACTTGAAGCTATTTGGGCCTATAGGACAACAAGAAAAACAACTATGGGCTTCACCCCATTTGAGTTTCTTTATGGAAAGACAACTATGATGCCAATCGAATTTGAACATAAAACTTTGTGAATTGTAGTGGATTTAGGGATGAAAATTTCTAAAGCACAGACAAAAAGAATCATGCAGCTAAATGATTTGGATGAAATGAGGAGAGCAACCCTGCAACATATAAACATAGTGCAAAATTAGAGAATCAAGTGGCATGACAAATTTATCAAAGACAAAAAGTTCAAACTAGGAGATTGGGCCTTGCTCTATGATTCCATATACTAGGACAATGCAGGAAAATTGCAAACAAGGTGGCTAGGACCATACGAGGCTACTGAGGTCTTTCCGAATGGAGTTGTTCAACTGACCACCATTGACCCTATCAGGTTCAAATTACTTGTCAATGGCCATCACCTCAGATTATATCATAAGCCAACTTCTAAAGAATAATTCCTGTAGCAATTTTCCCAAGACTCAGAGCTTCCTGCAATTGAAGGCGGTGGACCTAGTGTCCTTCCTTTAGCCTAATTGATGTACGCATTTTCCATAATAAAGACTTTCACTTGTGTGGAAGTCCATTTCTTTGTCATCAACCCATCCATACCACCTTTCTCTCTCTTCAATCACTTCACTCCACCTCACTCCATTCCACCCCATCCTCATTCATTGCTCAATTCATTTTCCAACAAGGCGAGCATTACTTTATCCGTGATCTTTGCAACAAATCTTCCACACATTTAGGTATGTGCACATTAATTTCTGAAGTACCTTAAATCTGCAATGTAAGACCAACCTCAAAAACTCATTAGAAGGGTTAGTATAACACACAAATCTGCAAATACCTCCATGGAATACATTGCAAATGCCTTCAAAAATGCAACAAATGATAATATAAAGACTAAAACATTATGAAAACAAAAGCAAGCTACCTATTCCATGTTGGATTGGTGTCACATGTGCTAGTGACCCTTTCCCAATCCTTGATAAAAACTCAAATTGAAAATGCAATGAAGATGGTGGAGTGATGATGAACAAGATCAAATCTCAAATGAAGAGAGTAACCTTGCATGAAATTGTGAAGGATTTGCTCAAAGATGAAGCACCTATTTAAGGATTTTCAAAATGATAAGTGTTGAAGAGGGACCAATGTGGGATAAAAAACAAGCCAATGAGTTGAGGACACTTGTCATCATGTGATTAGTTAATGTGTGTGCAAGATTTGGGAAGAGTGCCCAAGAGGGGGAAATTTTGAATTCAAATTTGCAATAAATTTTGAGAGGGGGACAAGAAAGGAGAGCAATAAATGCCCTGTTTGACTTGTCATGTTGAGGGAAAATGAGTGTTTTAATAAATCAATAAAATTGATTTATTGTGCAAGTGGCTAGATCTAGATAATGCAAGTGGGATGTGATTAGCATTAGATTAGGATTAGATGATGGTCATGCTGATTAATGCTGATTAGATGAGTTGACATTTTGGACTTTGATAATTGATTTATTTGAATTATAAAATGATGAAATATGATTTAGGATTTGATTTAAATGGAGTCCTGATTTATTAAATTAAATGGATGATGCAAGATGAAGGTTGAAATGATTTATGAGAGATGAAATGATATTATTTGATTAAACCCTTGGATTGACCTAATTTACCTGATGAATGGATTTGTTGCGTTTAATCAATTTACTGAGCGGATGAATATGCATAATGCTAATTTGACGTGTCTACATTTTGCCCCTCTTTGAAGCAATGTACTTGTTGCGTTAGTTCAAAGAATAAACTTGCCGCGATCAAAATTTAAAAAATTTCTGATTTTTCGGATGCCCCAGCGGAAAGTACACTGGTACATTGCCCCCTCGAGAGATCGAGCGAAAAGATTCGATTTGAGGGTTGATCTCACGATAAAGAGGTTCAAAATGGGTGGTTATGCATGACGATGCAAATGAGATGATTTTAAGATGCTTAGAATAACAAATCTATATTATCCTAAACAACTTAAATGATGATATGATGTGAGATGGGTGAGATTGATGATGTGAATGATGTGATATGTTGTGATTATGCAACGGATGATTTATGAAATGCTTAGACTAACAGATCTATATTATGATGATGATATGCAATGCATGTGAAATGATCGATGTTTCCTATGATGTATGATATGAATGATATGTGGTATGCAGTATATTGATGGTTTGCAGATGCAGGATGGATGCATGATGGATGCATGATGCATGATGTTAGTGCGGGAATGAGATGATGACAAGAGGATCCAACAAGTCCATGATTGGTCAAGACTTTATTAGAGATGATGATGATGATAGATAAATGATGATGATTTGCTTATCAAGGATTGGGATTTTCAAAGGATCACTTACTTTATTTTTGATAACACGCCTAAGTACGATGCATCAAGGTATAAAGGACCAGGATGGCGTGTACTTAGTGTGATGGACTTTGACTTACAAATAGATAGGAGTATTCTTGTTCACACCGACATACTGAAAACCTTGCTAGGATGCACTTTAGAAGTCTCAAACATCTCGGACCAAAACACGGAAAGGTATAACCAATCAATGCAATAGTCAACAAGCTATCCAAACCTCCTCCATACATACCTAACAAAGCAAGTATTCGCCAAGTTATTTTACAAGAACGTCCAACAAGCACAGCAGAAAAAGAATAATGATCGTTGCCCCATTCCTATCTCTCTAAATCCTTCGTTCGGATATCATCGAGAGGTCCTTGGAATGAGCAATAAGATAAATCACAAGAAAAGATCAAGTACACAAACAAGCCAATGTTCTTCATACCTTCAGCCAAAGGGATTTGTTTTGATAGGATAAGAATCCAAGGTGATATCCATAAATGATGCCCATTGTCGGAATGATATATCCTAGGACATGCATTGTACAGGATGATGATGGTTTGATAAGTTGATTGATAGGCTGTTGATATAAGGTTGACTGACATGTTTGCGACTAATCAAGAGTTTGATTTTGTTTTCAATGGTTCATTGTTTCAATTTTGATTTTACGATTAAAGCTTGATTTTGCTGACTGCTGTGATTGTTTCTGTTTGTGTTTCCAAAGGATGAAGGTGATCAATTTATCATGGATGATTGATTATTTTGAGTGCAAGCGAGATAAGGCGGATGGATTTTTTCAAATATTTGGATGTTTTTGACGTTTTGAAATGTTTTGAGGCTGTTTTTGGTATTTTTTGGATTTTGCAATGTTTTTGATATTTCAAATTTCTGATTTTTTGGATTTTGATATTTTGGATGTTTTTGGATTTTTGCATGATTTTGACGATTAGGATATGGACATGTGTGATGATATCAGTGCTCTGTTTGGGATTTTGTTGAAGATCAAGCTAAGGTTGATTGATCGAATCGATGGATTGATGATGATGATAACATTGTTGAGGATACACAACAATGCAAGGATTTGATTGATTGGGATTGATGATAACATTGTTGAGGATACACAACAATGTAATGATAGTGTTAAGCAACACAAGGATTTGGGAAAGATATCCCCAAGATGATGATGGATTGACGATGATTTGATCAAGACTGATGATGATAATCATTGTTGAGGATGCACAACAATGAAAGGATAGTGTTAAGCAACACGAGGATATCCTGATGATTTCTTGATTAGATTTTGATTGATCATGATTGATGAAGCTTGGTTTGAAACAAAAGATGTTTTAGATGATGTGATGTTGACGTTTGAAGTGCAACCTAGATGCAACTGATAGTGATTTTTTTGGATTGATGTTCGATGAAAGTTGAAGACTGATAAGGAACTTCTTCTCGTCAAAATGTGCCATGGGCTAGTGATTCGGATTTTTGCACAACAGTGGTTTTGACCAATTTGATTTCACGTTTTCCAATGTTCGGATCACCACATAAGGTGAAGGATATAGATCAAGATTTATTCTCGAAGCAAGATGTACATATCTGCCCCCAATGTCTAGCAACGTATGGAATGCAATGGATGGATGCTCGGATAAGTGTATGGATGGATGGATATGGTAAGTATGCAAAGTATGCCAAGGATTTATCTTGCAATAAGATAAGGTGCTCAAATAACGAATGCTCATTTGGATAATGCTTCATGGCTCAGATAACATAGGATAGGATAGGATCAATGAAAATGACCCATGTCAAGATGTTTACCATAAGCAAGTGTAAAGCGTGCCCCAAAATTTCATCAAGATCAAGATAACTTGGACTATGGATGCAGATAGATAAAAATGGATTGGATAAATGGTTTATGGATGAATGGATTTATTATGGCTGAGATGGATGGAATGCTTGATTTATTACGGATGGGATGAGATGCTTTCACCGTGGCGCGTAGATGCTCAATTCTACACATGACGCCTGCTTGCCGTGTTTTCATCATGGTCTTGCCTAAGCCACCGAGTGGTTTTCACTAGAGGACGATTTTTTTCTTTACTGTTTTCAATCCTTTTTCTAATTTTTGCTTTTTTTTTGGATTTGTATTTGTATTTGTATTTTTGATTTTTTGATTTTTTGATTTTTCTAAAAGATTTATGCTGAACCACCTAGTGGTGTTGACGTAGATGCCCCTGTCATAATGTGCCATCGATATCCTGCCTGAAGGAGCTGCTTTGCTAAGATACGTGCACTTGAATGCAACTTTTGGGATTCTTGATCTGCTTCGTCGATACCAGGGTTAACTCTGTCTCTGTGCGTACATCGCGATAAAGTGCCTTCTGAATCCTTATGATGAAGGGTCGTTGCCAATACATGGTCAATGTAAGAATTGGCTATTATGCGTGGTGGTGTGGATGGAGTGCATTTAGGGATAAGAGATGGATTGGTTGACAGTTTGGAACCTTTGACTCTCCAAACTTGGGAAGATGAGCAATGATGGGTGGATACGAAAGTGTGCATGGAATTAGGACCAACTACTTGATACACTTTGTATGTTGCTTGAAAAGCCTGCTTTTGATTTTGCGGACATCTTTGATGGATACCTTTCCCTCTTTTAGTTTTCCCCACAGTTTCTTTGACTGATGGAGTTTGATAGGGATGATCTTTATTTGTATTTTTTGGTATCCATTTGTATTTGATTTGTCCATTATGCTTCTT
This sequence comes from Sequoia sempervirens, assembly GCA_007258455.2. NCBI lineage: Eukaryota > Viridiplantae > Streptophyta > Pinopsida > Cupressales > Cupressaceae > Sequoia > Sequoia sempervirens. The sequence goes on from VDFB02023471.1 coordinate 83,551, forward strand.
AGCCTCTTTTTCTTTGATAACATTCTTTGTACTTTGATTCAAATATTTCTTTTGACGTTGGTCCCAATTCATGGATGGGGTGATGGGTGGATGACGATTCATGACGTGACTGGTTGTAGTATTGACACTAGCTTCATCATAAGGACTCTTCATGCTCCCTATGTTGACGTTTGCTTGAGACGAAGTTGCCCCCAGTATGGTGGTAGTAGTACCTTCATGCTTTGATTTCGCTTGCTCCAAGAGCTCTTGTGGATAATGCATTCTTTGATAAATGACTGTCGTAGGTGATGTTTCAATTTGCTGCTCTGCTAACTCTGGATGTTCTATTTGACTTGTTTCCTTAAACGGATAATGATGGATCTCTTTATTCATGATGTCCTCAATCTGAGTTTGGGACATATTTGATCCTGATGTTGACAACTCTGTTTGATTGTAGGAGTTAAGAATCTGTTCTTTTGTGTAACAAAATCTTGTTCTAGATGAAGATCATCTACGTGCCCATCTGTAGAAAGCATCTCATGGGTAGATGGAGGAGTATGTGCTACATGGATATGATCATCTTGCATGGATAAGAGAGTGTTCATTAGATTATTGTAGTATCTTGAAGATACAAATTCTTGATCTTGATTAATTTTGGAGTTGCTTTCAACATGCTTTAGATCAAGTTCCTGACATGGATCAGTTCCAAAGGATGAATTGCTTATAAATGGTTCTTGGATGTCGACATTAGGCATGGTCAAGTTCAAGGTTCCTTCAACATCTATAACCATGAGGTCAAAGGGGATCAAGATGTTTTGAAAATGACCATTGCTAGACCTTAGTGAAAGATTTTGATCTTGCTTTGGAATAACTTCTTGAGATATGTCCTCTAGCTCATAAGGCAATGTAGAGACATTTTCAACATCATCACAGGTGAACTGCTTGTGCATTATGTCAATTGGATCAAATAATCCTAACACTCCTTGAAAGAGATCACTAAAAAGTGGCTCTTGATGTATGGTGAGTTGATCATCGGATTGTGTAGATACATCCTCAATGTGCTCCTCGATGGAGAGGTTTTGATCATTGTTTTCGACAATTGCGATGGAGAGATTGTAGTATCTTCGACCATAGCATCAAGTGATGTTGATATTTCTTGAATTGGCTCATTGTCGAAGTTTTGTTGGTGGATTTTGATCGTGATTCAAAAGTGACTCTTGACATATGTCGATTTGATCATTGGATGAAGTAAACGGTGCTCATGATGGATTGATCTTGATCCTTGTTTTCAATAGTTGTCATCTTTTTGTTTTGTGCTCGTGTTGGTTGGGTAGCTTGAGAGGCTTGGGCAACTTGAAAGGATTGTTGCACTTGTTGAGCTTGTGTTGTTTGTTGCATGGCTAGATATTGTTGGAATCCCTTTTGAAAAGCAGCTTGTAATGTCGCGTCGTATTGGATTGATGTGGTGGAAATTGGTGGTGGTGGGGGTGGTGGTGGATTTAGAATCATGTTGGATGTAGTGACAAGTGTTTGAGATATGCTTGGATTGATTGTGGGGGTTTGAGATGTGATGGGAATGATAGTGGCGTTTGGAATGATTGAAGTGTTAGGGATGATTGGGATGAACGAAGTGATAGGCCCTTGGGAGACCATATTTCGATTTGGGATCAATGTTGTTGTTTGATTAGATACCATCTGTTGGTGCGATGTCGATGGTATATTCAAAGGATTTGTCGCGATGGTTTGATTGATGTTAGGTGGATTGATTTGGATGGCGTGATTGGTGTTAGGTAAAGGGGGAAGCCCTAAACCAAGGAATGATGTAGGTAATGGTGGTGGAGATTTCCCTTGGCGCAATGCCTCAACTATTTTGGAAAGTTCCACAATTTGATCTCGCCAAATTTGTTCTTGATTTTGATCTTGACTCACTTGAGATAGTTGATTTGGCTCTTGTTTAAGCAGATTTAGGATGCCTACTTGCGGTTTTTGAATGGGATTATGGGAAAATTGACTTTGGATAATTTTTGATTTGGGATGATGTTTAGATTTGACATGATAGGATGAACATTGTTGGTATTGGGAATCATTTTTCCAAAGTTTTCTGAGTTAGGATTCATGTTTCGAAAACTTGCACTTGGTACATCCACATTTGGTTTGTAGGGATTTGGTGGAATGATGTTGCTCGTTTGAAGACTCATGTATTGATTGTTTGGAGGATAGACTTGTAAGTTTGGACTTTGATTGAAATCTATCATGGGGAGATGTGTTCCAAAATTCAGATTGGGCATACTCACACTTGTTGTACCATTGACATTTGTCGAAGGAAATGATCCTATGCATGGATTTTGATAATTGATAGGCATTGCAAGGCTTTGAAGATTCAACTGATTTGGATTACCCAAGATGTATGGATCAAGTTTATATTCCATGTTCTTCTTGTGTTTTGACTTTGTTGACCTTAAGGTGTTCTAGGATCAATGACGAGATGAAGGATGAAAGGTGTAAATGATATGGATGATGAACGTTTAGGGACTTTGAATCAATGCTAGACTTAGGGTTTGATTGGATTGGTTTGATTTGGATGATGAACTTGTAAACCCTAAGATGTTGGATGTGATCTCTAGGATGAACTTGTTCAAAGGATTGCTAATTTAACTAGAGGTATGAGAAAGGATACATTCCCATGCCCCCTAACTAAACAAGGTGATTTTGATTTTGATGATGTGCCTAAGTCTAGAATGATGTTTGCAAAGGTCTAAAGTTGTTTTGGTGAGATGGATTGATGAATGTTTGGAAGATAGATGAAAGTTTTGATGATCCTAAGAGAGTTAGAGAGACTTTGTTTACTAGGCCAAGGTATTGAAGAACACACTTTTCTCTAAGAGCAATCAAAAGACCAATATGACCAAGAGATATCAAGCACATGTGTGGGGTCCAATTTGTTATCTTTGCTTAATGGCTTTATTTTACAAAAAACACTCTCTTTGATTAAAGTTTCAAACTAAGATGTCCAATGTATTAATTTCTTTAAACCCCACAAGATATTTTATGTGGAAATTCAATGAACTTAAGGCAAGGGTTTTCCTATTGTTTACTCAAGAAGACAAATTGAGATATAATCCAATGCTTAGGAACCTCTTAACGGAACTGCGGGGGAAAGCATAACATATGGATTGAGTCAATGATATTTGTCTTAAAGAGGGTTTGAAATTTTGAGAATCATGTTGAATGTTTGTTTGCAAAATGTTTTCGAATACACACTGTGTTTCAAACAAAGAATAATTACAAGCCCTATGGATGTGTAAGACAATATTTGTTGATTCCCACTTGACAAGTCCAGCTACGCTATCTCTAGCGGATGGTTAGATGCTTGACACGGCTCCCTCCACGGCTCATTAACGCCAATCGGGCAGCCAACATCAACACCCATGAAACTCCCATGGCGTGCTTTCCATCTCTACTAGAAGAGGAAGAGTGTGGGGTGGCTTGAATCGACCGTTCTTGCACCAACAAATAGATTAAGGATTTTGGAAAATTCTAGCACATGGGTTCTAGTAAGGACTTTCCGTTCGTGGAGATTGACCCATACGTAAGAGTCCCCTTTGGATCCATCTTGTCGGAGCCAACCGCGTGATTATGGCGTTTAACCAAAACCCTCATTTATATCCCAGCTGGAAATACTCTTGGCTTTAGAGTGTTACCGTTGAGTCGTCGCTTGGGTGAGTACTTTTCCCCAAGGCAGGCCCTCTAAGATAAACAAAAGCAAGCAAAGACACAATCCAGAACTCGATCAATCTTTGATGGCACAAAGAAAGAGAATGTACGCAAAAATGCCCCTACTCACACTCGCACAAGATGTTCAATTTTAAGCCCAAATTGAAGTGTTTCAAAGCAATAAAATGTATTTTGAGTGTTTCTCTTGCACCCTAGATCGCACGAAGCGCAAGGGGAGAGGATACGTACTCAAAAGACAATCACACAATTCAAACACTTGTTCATTTTATACCCTTCAAAGCAATTGTGAATTCGTTTTAAGCACCAAATGAAATATGAAGATTGCTTGTCCAATTTTTAGCCCAAAATGAAATCTAGTAAGTTTGTCCTAAGATTCATTTTAAGTCCTTTGCAATGAAAATTAGATTGTTCGTTTTAGACCAAAATGAAAATTAGTGTTCTAAAACAAAAGGTAAACAATTTCGTGAGGTAGTGTTGATCAAACACTAAAGTGTTTAAAAACACATTGTGTTTTCAAAAAAAAAATTTCCCCTCCTTGGTTTTCATTTGATAGCCTTCTCTTTGTTGATTTTTCGCTTTCGCTTTGTTGGCTTTTGGTACCTTTTCGCCTTTGCTTTTCCTTGTACCTATTCCATCATAAATAAAGGTCATGCGTGTATTTCAAAATGATAAAAACATATACAATATTTATCAACTATTTGCAAAATCCTTTTGAAGAGAGGAATAATAAAATAAAATTGACAAGGCATGAATTTGACTCAAATAAAATGTCAATATACCATCAATTTATCCCAACCTTTAAAACCCTATGCATCCAATAAAAAAAAATTGACCATGAATTTTAAAAATCTTTAAGTTGGCAAATTATGGTAAGAAAGTAAGCAGCCTATTCAACTTTTCTGTCAGATTATTCTTTTCAGCCTTTTAAAGTTTCCCAAATAATAGGCCATACTGCTTTGCACAATAAATATGCAATGTCAAACTAGTAATGATTCTAATGGATGAACGCTGCCATTTTACAAAATCCACAATCAATGAATCTAATACATTTTCTCCGCCTCAAAGATTTCCATCATAAAAGTAATAGCAGCTACAGCGCTTAAAGGTTAGAGTTAAACTTTAAAAAGAATGGCATCCATATTGGGGTCTTCCAACCATCGACATCAAGTGATATTAGCAGGTGTTTCAAAAGATATTTATGGCAGAGCAGATATAAACTGTTTCTTAAGCCACTAAAGAGACAAAGTCAACTGAAGTTCTTAAGCCCTCCCCTTAGTAGAGATAAAAACACATGCTGAAAACAGAGAACACAGAGATAAGACTTTAGGCTAACAAAAGAAAACATCTGCTGAAAACAGAGAATACACCCAGGTAGAGATAGAAAACATCTGCTGAAGCCCTCCTTCTAGCGCCAAGATGAAGTAACTTAAATCTGCAATGTAAGACCAACCTCAAAAACTCATTAGAAGGGTTAGTATAACACACAAATCTGCAAATACCTCCATGGAATACATTGCAAATGCCTTCAAAAATGCAACAAATGATAATATAAAGACTAAAACATTATGAAAACAAAAGCAAGCTACCTATTCCATGTTGGATTGGTGTCACATGTGCTAGTGACCCTTTCCCAATCCTTGATCAAAGCTCAAATTGAAAATGCAATGAAGATGGTGGAGTGATGATGAACAAGATCAAATCTCAAATGAAGAGAGTAACCTTGCATGAAATTGTGAAGGATTTGCTCAAAGATGAAGCACCTATTTAAGGATTTTCAAAATGATAAGTGTTGAAGAGGGACCAATGTGGGATCAAAAACAAGCCAATGAGTTGAGGACACTTGTCATCATGTGATTAGTTAATGTGTGTGCAAGATTTGGGAAGAGTGCCCAAGAGGGGGAAATTTTGAATTCAAATTTGCAATAAATTTTGAGAGGGGGACAAGAAAGGAGAGCAATAAATGCCCTGTTTGACTTGTCATGTTGAGGGAAAATGAGTGTTTTAATAAATCAATAAAATTGATTTATTGTGCAAGTGGCTAGATCTAGATAATGCAAGTGGGATGTGATTAGCATTAGATTAGGATTAGATGATGGTCATGCTGATTAATGCTGATTAGATGAGTTGACATTTTGGACTTTGATAATTGATTTATTTGAATTATAAAATGATGAAATATGATTTAGGATTTGATTTAAATGGAGTCCTGATTTATTAAATTAAATGGATGATGCAAGATGAAGGTTGAAATGATTTATGAGAGATGAAATGATATTATTTGATTAAACCCTTGGATTGACCTGATTTACCTGATGAATGGATTTGTTGCGTTTAATCAATTTACTGAGCGGATGAATATGCATAATGCTAATTTGACGTGTCTACAATTTCTATCTTTGATCATCTTTTAAGTACGTTCATTTAATCACTGCATGTTAGTATAGATATTCACATAAATTCCATCATTGCCTGTCAACTGTCACTCCCATCTCACATGTGTGCACACATGTCCAAATTTAGGTTGGGGGGAGGGGAATGAAAAAGATGCAAATATTTTATTGTCCATGTGTCAAACCATAGTAGGCTATGCCAATTTTTTTAAAATAAGCTGATTACATGTAGTGACAATAACGACAACTGCCAATTCTTGCTATCATAATTTCCCTTTATCGCTCCCTTTCCTACTATTATTGCCCTGTCATAATCTTGAGTTGCAAGGAAATTCAATCGATGCCAACACTAGAAATTAGCAGACATTGTAGGGAAGTGCATTTGATTTTTAGAAGGGGAATTGCAGAAAAATTGTAGAGCATTTGTTTGATTCAGACAATGGGAGGTGGGTTAGTTCGAAACGAAACCATGGTGCATGATATTTTACTACAGGATGTACAATGCCTAGCCGAATTTCAAAATTGTGGATGGATAGATTACTTTTTGAAGTTGAATGGTTTTGATGAAGCCATTTCCCTTGAATTTGCGCAGTCATTTTCAAAAGGAAAAGCCACAGTAAAATGGTTAGAAGTTGTGGCAACAAAGGAAAGAATTGTAGAAGTTACAGGGTTACCTACTGATGGTGAAAATTACCCTATTTCTAGAGATGCCAGGTCAACTAGGGCTGAATTCACAGAGCCAAATGACCCTCCATTGACCATAGACAAGCAGGGTGAAAAGAGAATGTCTCTGCCTGAGCCGTGCAAGCAGATAGCTGTGTATGTCATCAAATACATCACTTGTGAGGGTCGCCAATAAAATTTGCATTCTGTCCATTTCAAGCTTTTGAATCACATGAGGCATGGGAGGAGGATGAATGTGCCCAATTTTTTGTACAATATTCTCTCAATCATGGCGGCCGAGACCCAAAAAGGTAGGGATAACTCTGTCTCTCATCATTGTTTGATTAAATTTTTGGTTGAAAAATCTCTGCGTGATGTTTCTGGAATGAATTGGGAAGAGTTTATTAAGGTTGATCAAGATTATCACTAGGAGTTTTTAGATGTTAAAAATTTTCCACTTAGGGCTATTCCTCGATCCTATAGATCTAGCAAGGAAGTAAGCGCAACTGAAGCAATTCCTAGTGCTTCAACCTCTGGTGCTAGCTCTAGCACGAATCCTCCTGCAACTGAGGAAACCATTGAAATTAGTTCTTCTAGAATAGAGCACTCAGAGAAAGAAAGTTCTTCCTTGGATTCTGATGATGAAGTTCTAATTGGAACCCTCATGAAAACTAGGGCACAATGGAGAAAGGTAGAAATGAGAAAAAGGAAGGATAAAACACAACTTACAGAAATAAAAGTGCCAAGTCTTAAAAAGAGGAAGGCTGATACTGCTCATCCTGTAGCCAAAGGAAAATGTGAAATACCTCCTAGAAAATCAAGACCAGCCGGGCCTGCAATTAGTACGCCTTTGTAGGAAATCCCTAAACTTGGTGAGACCTCACATGAGGATCCTGAAGTTCCAATGGAGTAGGAGCATGTTGAAAAAGAAGAAGACATATTTAAGGGAGCAACAAACATAACACTGGCCGATCTTGCTAGCATTGCAGAAGAATTGGAAGAAAATCAGGACTTTCTGTAGTGTGAGCAAGAAGTCTTGCAACATGAGCAAGAGGTCCTGCAACATGAAGTCTTGCAACAACGAGAAGAAGAAACGACACCCTTACAGCCGAAGATAGCTAGAAAACATGAGTGCATGCAAATAATGCCATATGAGGAGCCACCATAAACAAAGAGATTGGTAGGCATTCATAACCCTCCTAGTTTTACAGTACATACAATAATTTTGAATTTATGGAAAGAGATACAAAGATGGGAGGAAGAATGGAGAAAGGGAAAAACAGAAGTTGAAGGAGGAAATTCAAAAGAAGGATGAAGAGATTGAGAGGAGAAATGCATAAATTGCTACCCTGAAGCAAAGGGTAGATGATATGGCAACTTTGGCACCCAAGATTCTGGAATGTAGAGAACCCTCGAGGGTCTATGCTCTGCTCCTGAAAGAGAAGTATCTCTCTTTTAAGATGTCAAGACTTGCCTCAGGTTTGAACCCTTCTATTGATACCCTTATGAAACTTTTCAATGCTTATAGGATTGCCTCCCCTGAAATTAAGAATTTGTTATGTGAATTTTATTTACATAATTATGCTGTCACAAAAGACCACAATTGGAACCCACTGCTGTATGTTGGGGATGTTCAATTGAGAGAATTCATGTCTTGGGTGCAAAATGAAATTAGTTGGGGACAACAACACGGTGCTTACAAACAATTGGAGTATGATATTCCTCTACTTGTTAGAGCTGAATCAAACAACCCAAGGGATATTTACAGAGAATGGCATAGAATGCTGCTTAGACCAAGCTATGGTAATAGGATTATGCCTTAGATTGAGACAGTTTACACAGAGTATGAAGTAAAAACAACAACAGAGGAAACTGTGAGGATATGTTTATCTCAAAGATGGAATAGTTTGACTAATGAGCTGAAACAAGTTGAGCCTCATTCCATCCACAATTATGCCGCAACATTAAAATAATTGAGAGACATTCAAATTGGGAGAACTCAGGGATGACATTGGCTTCCCTTGACTTTTCAGCCACCCATGCTCATGTGGCCTGTGCCAAATTTTAGATTCTACCAGAGTGACATTGTTGCAGAAAACAAGAGATGAAGCAAGTTTGATAGATTGGGAGGATTCTATTGGGATCCCAACTCACGCACTACAACCACTAATGTTGGACAACTCTCAGCTGCAAATTTCAGAGCTTTGACCCAACAGAAGAACAACTCTTCCTCTGCTGGAGGAACAACAAGACATTAGGTTGGGGGGAGTGATGAGCCTAGTTTTTGGTATAATTTTGGGTAGAACCCATAGCATATTTGCTCATAGATGTCATGGAATTTAATGCTTAAGTGTTGGAATTGGCATAATGTTTCTCTCAAACCATTGACATTTGACATTACCCTATCTTTGTAATCTTTAATGATATTTGGCATAATATGTGGGTCATCTATATTGATTTTTCACATGATTAATGAATGTTTCTTAGAGTGGTTATTGATGTGTAGTTATTATGTGTACTAACCTTGAAATGCAGATTTAATACACCAAGTTAAGGAAGACACCACTAGCTGGGCATGCACCATAACGTCCAGCTAAGAAATCACTCCAAGTCAAAGGCAACTGACATCAAAGATTCTTCATGCAACTAAATGTAACCTCCTTGTAGTGGACATTAATGATTGAGCATGCACGTGTGTTACTGCTGTGCTAGATCTGCCCTAGACTTGCATGTCTTACTAGATTCCTTGCATGCGTAACTGCCGTCGCTCCATTTTCCCCTGTTTTCCCTAAATGGCATCCTTCCAATCGTGGAGTTGATTGCCTTGTTTAGTAGTAGTATAAATAATAATTTGATGCTCCTTCTTCAAAAAAGGGAGGTTGCACGATTTTACATGGTACTCTCATTTTCAGTTTTAGTAATACAAATACATTACTCTTTGTATGCATGATTTATAGTGAATAAAATAAAGTTCCAAGTTTGAGCATCTGAGTTCTTGTTAGTTTAGAGGATACTTATCCAAGGGGGCCCACTTGGTGAGTAATCCATCTTCGTAGTTTAACATTAGCTTAGTATTACTTTCTGTTTGATACTTAGTTTGAAATCTGGCATTGATTGTTCTTGCAACCACTAGAAGTCCATTATGTGTCTATTCCTATAGCCAAAGTAGACAAAGTAGTTTCTTGATTGTTGCTCAAATCTTTATTCCTGCGCATATTTCAGCTTAGTATAGTTGTTGATTGATGTTCAACATTTACTTTATTTCCTTTCAAGCAATTTACTTTCAGTATTGTGTTTCTTAGCTATAGTATGCAATGACTACTTGAGCCCCTAGTGCACATTCAGTGCTGACCCATTTCAAGTTCACATCCTTGTGTTGGCAAGTTAAATGCACCTTCATGATGATTGAATGGCTATTTAGGTTAGATGTCTAGTCTCTGAATCATGGCCATAAAGGCTTAGTTGAGAAATCATTATAGGAGACCAACACCTACAGGCTTACACATTCTCTATAAAACACAAGAAGGGACAAGCCAACAAAGTGACAGATGCTCTGAGTAGGAGGGCAGCGTTAGTGCAAGAGGTGCAGCTCCAAAGTGTGGGTGTAGACTCACTAAGAGTTATGTATCAAGATGATGAGGACTTTCATGATGCTTTTTCTATTTGTGAACAGTCATAGGGTTCATTTCATAAAGAATATGAAGATTATGTGTTGCAAGATGGGATACTCTTTAAGGGGGCTCAATTGTGCATACCAAAGTGTTCCGTGAGGGAGAGTTTGGTTAGGGAGAAATATAGTGGGAGCCTAGGAGGGCATTTTGGGTAAGATAAAACCTTGGATCTATTTAGGAGATTTTATTATTGGCCCAAGATGCATTTGGATGTGAAAAATTATGTTGAAGGCTGTGTCATATGTCAAAGAGCTAAGGGGACAAGCTCCAATACTGGTTTATATCAGCCTTTTCCCATACCAAGCAGACCGTGGGAAGCAATAAGCATGGATTTTGTCTTAGGTTTGCCAAGGAATTCAAGAGGGTATGATAGTGTGTATGTGGTGGTAGATAGGTTTAGTAAAATGGCACACTTCATTGCATGCAAGTCAACTAATGATGCCTCTCATATTGCAAGTTTTTTCTTTAAGGAGATAGTGAGAATTCATGGATTGCCATTGTCAATAGTGTCTTACAGAGATTCAAAGTTCATTGGCCATTTTTGGAGAACATTACAAAGAAAGTTGGGGACTAATCTAACCTTCAATTCTTCCTATCATCCTCAGACAGATGGGAAGACTGAGGTTGTTAATAGATCCTTGGGAAATCTATCGAGATGTCTGACCAAAGAATACAATTAATCATGGGATTTAATTTTTCCATAGGCAGAATATGCATATAATTACTCAGTCAACCATAGTATTGGTAGGAGTCCATTTTAAGTTGTCTATGGAATGCATGTAAGGGGTGTTTGTGAGTTAAGAGACTTGAGTGGGGTGAACAAGATGAGTGCTCAAGGAGAGGATTTTGCTGTTGTTATGCATGATATACACAAGCAGGTCAAGGAGACACTTGAGAAGAATGTTGACAAGTACAAAAAGAAAGTAGACTTGAAGAGAAAGGATGTACAATTCAATGTGGGTGATCTAGTATGGGCACATTTGAGAAAGGAGAGACTGCCTAAAGGAAAGCATACAAATTTGATGATGAGGAAAATAGGACCCTGCAAGGTGGTCCACAAATGTGGGAACAATGCATATGAGATTGAACTCCCACAAGGAGTTTCCATCTCACCAATTTTTAATGTAATTGACTTATATCCCTTCAAGGGATCATTTTTTGCAAGAGAAGAAGCAGATGAACCCAAGAATGCTGAAGAAGAGTAGATCAAAGATCTCCCACCTACTCAACCTATGCAACTTGAAGCTATCTTTGATTCAAGGGAGCTGAAGAGAATGAGGAAGGTATATACTGAACACTTGGTCAAATGGCTCAGATTACCTAAAGAAGATGCAACTTGGATGTCTGAAGAAGACATAAAGAAGCATGGAACATCAGTCAAAGACCTTCTTTCATCCAGAGGATGGAATTTCTCCTCCTTGGTTGTATGGTGCAAGAGCACCAATTGGAAAATTTTGGTTTTCAGTTGGAAGTGGAGTCTAGGTTTTGAATAATGTGTCAATTTAATGATGTAATAAGGTCATGTGACCAAGTTTGATCTAATTAGAGGTCTTAGGTGTGGGGGGTCAATTTTTGTTTATAACTTTGTATTTGAATAATGTTGTTTAGTGCAAATTTTGAATGGTAGTTAGAAGGTGAATGGTCACAACTTCAAATTTTAGTTGTGAACCATTGGTATGCTTTGAAAAATATGATATAAGGCCTAAAAAAAATTCGACGTAGGTTGGTTGGATGGGAAATTGATCTTTCAATACATTGATACTCTTGTTTTGGTGATCTTTTTGCAAATTTATGTGTTTCTTGATATTGTACAATACAGTACAGTTTGGAATTGATGTAAGGCCTTCAAAATTTGTTGGAGCATTGAGTTAGCTTTCTTTTGAATCTAGTTTGAGGAGTTTTCATTAGGTTTTAAGGGAGAAAAGCTAAGTTTTCTGTAAGTTGTTTGGTAACTAGGGTTTCTTAGGGTTTTGGTAGAAAATGGAGTTGTAAAGGCCATTCCACTGTAGAGTAGTTCAATAAATTGGTGGAATGGGCCTATTAGGAGTAGGATTTTTTTTTTCATGGTTGTTAGGCAGGGTGGTATCATGATTGAAGGAATAACATGTGCATAAACTTGACAAATTGATTGTCAAGACAAGAAAACACTAGTTTTTGTGTTGAGCAGCAAATAATTGATAATGACTAACAAAAATAATGGTGGAATTCAAAGTTTGGTGACTGGTTGGAAATGTACATGAAGTTTTTCAAGTTGGATGAAGAGAATATCATAGAACTCCTTTGGAAAAGTGGCCTAGTTAGGCCAAAAACTAGTGTTGTTGATCAGATTGTGTGGTACTGATCTAAAACAACCCCAAGCTAGAGTTTAATATGTTGTATAGTAGCATAAAGGGTCCCTAAAAGTGGGTTATTCAAGAGTTGAAAGGATAAGAAGGTGGAGATATAGTTGGATAAGTGTGTCCCCATGGCTACAAGCCAAAAGGTGGCTTAACAAAGGAAGTTACTAAAGAAGTTGTTGGAGACCTTTCCAACCTATTGGAAATTGGTTGTTGGAGCCTATTACCACCTTGTCTTGCATCAGTAAATGATATTATTTGTCTTTAAATGTAACTGTTTAGCCTGAAATAGTAATATGCTGATGTAAATGGTGGTTATTCTTTTGCAAATGACACTATTATGTTGAAAGTTACATTTTCTCAATAAACTGTTTACTATGTAAACAACTTGTATAATTTTTTAGTAGGAAACAATACTTGCTTTGTTCAAACAATGAATGTTCATATGCAAACAACTTATTGTATAGCTGTTTTGTAGGAAACAATACTTGTTTTGTTAAAACAATGAATGTTCATATGTAAACAACTTGTTTTATGACTATTTAGTAGGAAACAATACTTGTTCTGTTAAAAAAATGAATGTACATATGTAAACAACTTGTTTTATGACTGTTTAGTAGGAAACATTACTTTTTCTATTAAAACAATGAATGTTCATATGTAAACAACTTGTTTTATGACTGTTTAGTAGGAAACAATACTTGTTCTGTTAAAACAAAAATGAAAGAATATCACAGTCGTAAGAATGCAATAACAATATGTATGAAACTGTTAGCATAGACTTGTTCTGATTTCTTATTTTTGACAAAGAAACGCCAAATGAAATGCTATTTTAAGATTGTAATATGAATTAATGATTATTTCAAAATGTATTGACAAACTTTAACATTAGTAGACACATATATGTGTATGCACATAGACTTCATCTATGTACATACACATACTTGTGACATACCTTCTTTTTTTTTAGTACTTTTTTAAATATAAAATTCTTATGATGAAAAGTATATAATAGTCATAAGAATGATATGATTGATTGAAGAATTACTCTATTGATTTATAAATCTAATTTATGTTTAGAGAGTTAAATAGAATTTGACTCTTCTATTGAAACTTGAGTGAAAGAATATTCTAAACGGAATAGTGATACTTTAGTTGACTAGAGCACCTTAGGGTAGATGCTACTAGAGGGTAGATAGCTATTATGTGATGTTTAGTAGAAAGTTACCTACTGAGACAAGTGCCAAAATGGAGTTCAAAGAGTATAGGTTTTTATTCTCTGCCATTCCTAGCATAGATCTTGTATTTTATTTTCTAACTTGTAGATATAAATTGCTTGTTGATGTATGGGCACACACCAGATTCCACCTTGTAGATTGTTCTCTTGCTAAATTTTTTGTACAAGGTCGGGAACTCTTCAAGTTGGAAGAATACTAGGGAAGCGTAAGCTTTGTGGTTGGGCGGTAAAGCACTTCAACCATGTTCTGAATGTCCACTAGTGGAGGTGAGAGTTGAAGAAGAACCTTAGTTGTTCTCAAGACTATTATAGTCTAAGATGTAACTTGATGTAATACTCTCATGTACTTGATGAAAAGTATACAATGTAATGATTTTGTGGCCTTATAAGGCAAGTCAAACTTGATATTGTAATTTGACTTTTGAAGTGAATATATGAATCTTTGACTCATTTTAAATGGACATGTGTAGCTATGATTGAATTTAGCCACTAGTTATGTCTTTTTAATTTGGATTATATTCATGTGTCATTTACAATAATATTAATTAAGTAATAATTTTGAACGAATTATTACACAGGAGCATCCCTAGTTGTAAATCAATCCTGTATCAACCAAAAATAATTCTTTTCTTGTATTGCATTCAGTATCTCATTCCACATTTTTACACATCTTTGTTTCTTAGCTTCACAGAGCAGGATATAGCACCTACACATCAGCATCTACTAAATATCAAAATGTCAGATCATTTGCATTTTCCTACCAGAAATTATTGCTTTCATAATTTTACTGTGTTACCAGCTAGAGCATTTGAGTCTGACCTAGTCTAGATTTCTTAGTGCAGACCTATTCTAGATCATGCGGGGCTTAATTGAACATCATACAAGCAACTTGGGTTCATTGGGACCTATCTTGAAGATTCATAAGTTAATTCATCGTGCGTGGAGTTAATTCTTCTTATCTTGAGGCTGGCATTCATGTTTAAGCATTCATCAGATTATCAACCCTTATGATTGATGCAAATCTATCTTGGAGCTTGAGGAGCATATTTATAAGCATTGTAATCATTTAGGGATCAATCAATTTAGCAAATTTAGATTTAGATCAATACATTTTCACAACAACCCTTCAAGGCCATGTAATAAGGCCTATTGGCTAGTGGTATGTTGTAAGCCTTTAAGGTAAGGCCTGTGAGCCTCAATATTCACCCTTGTGGCCAATTTTTCATGTAAGCATTCTATATTAATGAAGATTCATGTTTGCATACCATATTTCTATGTTATTTATGTTGTGTTAACTCATTGCTACATGGTCTGGACCGTTCTTTCTAGAAACCTCCTACAGTGATTGCACCAAGTGGTATCAGAGTGAGATTTGATTCATGAAGGCATTCCTTGAGGTGAATCAATCACTGACCTAAGGAAAATTGCATTTATTTTCAACCAATCACTGATTTTGAGGTAGTTGCAACCCTTGTAGCTAGATCACCAAATTTAGGCAGTTGCACCGATTCAAGGGGAGAAATGTTGCCAAGAAGAAGGCCTGCTATGGAAAATGTTGCTAGAAGAATGGATGAGATGTTGGAGATGATGTGTGGAATATGAGTTAGGTTAGACGTTGTTGAAGAGGATCAAAGGTGAGACCTAAACCCTAGGAAGAATGATGAAAGTGATGATGAAGTAGAACATGCAGATCAAATTGCAGAAACCTTAGAAGAAGAATCAAATCAAATAAAGTACAGATGTTGAAAGAAATTTCAAAAATTGGCAAGCAACCTAGAGTTGAAATTCAAAATTATGCAAGAAATTTGAATCCTGAGGAATTGATTGATTGTATAAATGAAATGGAGGAATACTTCGAGTATGAAGAAATTGATGATCTGAAAAGATTTAGATTTATGAAAATAAAGTTGAAAGGTCATGTTGCATTATGGTGAAATAAGTTCAATTGGATTAGAACAAAAGAGGTAAAGAAAGAATCATCAAATGGGATAGAATGGTGACAAAATTGAAGAATCAATTCATACCAGTAGATTATGAATTGGAATTGTTAAAAATATTGCAGAACATGAGGCAAAAGGAAAGATCTATGGAGTACATTGAAGAATTCTACAAGATGATAATCAAAACCGGTCATAGTGAAGAGAGCAAAGAAAAGGTTTCCAAATTTATCAATGTACTAAGAACGAACATTTAAGAAGAATTGAGCTTGGTCAAGATGACATCTGTTGAAGAAGCATACCAGTTTGCATTAAAATTAGAAGAGAAGATGATCAAGAAGCTTGAACAAAGACAAAGAAGTGTAAGAGGAAGATTTCAGAAGAATGGAAACTAGTCAGGAGAAAGAAGACCATAAATGGAGCATAAAAAAGATGCAAAACCCTATCAGAGTGAAGAAAAGGATGCTAATTCATACCACCGAGGAAGGGAGGATAGAAGCTTCCACCCTAGTAACATAGGAGGTCATAATGCTTACCATAACGAAGGATATTGAAGGAATGAAGGAAGATCTAAGAGAAGACCATTCGAAGGAACTTGTTTCATGTATGGAGGTAAAGGGCATAGAGCATTTGAGTGTCATCAAGGAAGTACCAAAAAGAAACCTAAGCATATTGGAGGAACAACATATGTGGAGGAAGAACATGCTAGATCCCCTAATTCATATGGAAAACCAAGGAAAGTTGAATCATTGGTAATGAGGAGAGCTTTGATGGATGAAGAAGTAATTGAGGAACCACCACAAAAGAAAATTCTATTCAGAACTAGATGCAAGTTTGAAGGAAAGGTATGTAAAGTTATCATTGATAGCAGTAGTAATCATAATCTAGTTTTGGAAGAGATGGTAAAAAATTTGAATTTGAAGAGATTGAAACATCCAAACCCTTAGAGGATAGCATGGATTGAGGATGATCATAAGATATTGGTGAATGAACAATGCTTGGTAAAATTTCATATTGGATCATATAGGGATGATGTATTGTGTGATATTATGCCTATGGATGCCTGTCATTTACTGTTAGGAAGACCATGGAAATATGATAAGAAATCTATTCATGATGGAAAAAGGAATACTTATATTGTGACATCAAATGGAAAAAAGAATCAAGTTGATACCTTTGGAGGAATAAGAAAAGACTAAATTTTGTGGCACTGCCAGACTATGTTTGTTACATGGAAGGAAATTTCTTGATGGGTTGAGACATGAGAACATGTGTTTTTCATTGATTCCAAAGAAAATAAATGGTCTAGAGATAAAGAATCCCACCAAAGAAAGAAAAGAAGTTGCAGAGTTTCTAACCGAGTATAAGGACATCATTTCAGACAATGTACCAGATGGTTTACTAGAGGTTCAGAGTATTGGCCATCAGATAGATCTAATCCTGAGAGTGTGTTTTCCAAACAAAGCAGCACATCAAATGACACTGGAAGAGAATGCATAGTTGAACTGACAGATACAAGAGTTGCTGAGGAAAGAGTTGATCAGAGAAAGTTTGATCCCATGTGTGGTACCTACTGTACTTGCACCTAAGAAGGATGGAGAGTGGAGAATGTGTAAAAATTCAAGAGAAATCAATAAGATCACAGTCAAGTATAGATTTACATTGCCAAGGATGGATGGCATTATGGACTGCTTGAGTGGAGCAAAGTATTTTACAAATATTAATCTCAAGAGTGGATACCATCAAATAAGGATCAAAGAAGGGGATGAATGGAAGATTGCATTTAAGACAACTGAAGGATTGTATGAGTGGTTAGTGATGCATTTCAGATTAACCAATGCACCAAGCACTTTCACGAGATTGATGAATGAGGTATTGAAGAAGTTCTTGGGTAGGTTTGTCATTGTTTACTTGGATGATATTCTAATTTTTAGTAAAATTGGAGAAGTACACTTGTTGCACATTAGGAAAGTATTGCAGAGGTTAAGAGGAGAAGTTGCTGATAAATATCAAGAAATGTAGTTTCATGAAGACAAAATTGGTATACTTGTGATTTGTTATTTTTGTTGAAGGATTGAAGATGGATCCAGAGAAAGTGAAAGAAATATTAGATTGGCCTACACTAGTAACATAGGAGAAGTAAGATAATTCCATGGACTAGAAAGTTTCTACCGAAAGTTTATTAGAAGCTTTAGTAGTGTTTGTAACCCTATGAAATAGAAAATGAGAGGAGATAGGAAGGACTTTAAGTGGACATTCAAAGCACAAAAGAGTTTTGAATTGTTGATGAAAAATGTAATAGAACAACTAGTGTTAGCATTACCAAATTTTGATAAAGTATTTCAAGTGGATTGTGATGCAAGTGGAAATGCAATTCGAGCAGTGTTAAGTAAAGAAGGAAGACCTGCAACTTATTTCAATGAGAAGTTGAATGATTCTAGGAGAAGATACTCAGTTTATAATTAGGAATTTTATGCCATAATTCAATCTTTGAAGAAGTGGAGACATTATTTGTTTCCTAAGGAGTTTTTGTTGTATACTAATTATCAAGCGTTACAATATTTGAACAGTTAAGGGAAGTTGAATCAGAGACATATGAGATGGGTTGAATTCCTATAGAGTTATACCTTTGTGTTGAAGCATAAGAGTGGCAAGTCAAACAAAGTTGTAGATGCATTGAGCAGAAGAAGGAATTTGCTGATAGAGATGAGAGTGGAAGTATTGGGATTTGAAGAATTAAATCATATATATGAAGAAGATGTAGATTTTGGTGAAGCATAAAAAGCATGTAAGGATCCGGTAGTGATAGATCAGAGCTAGTGATTGGATTAATTTATTCAAGAAGGTATGATATTTAAAGGAAATCAGTTGTGCATACTGAGGAGTTCAATGAGGGAGACTTTGATCAAGGAAAAGCATAGTGGAGGATTATTGGGACATTTAAGAGTGGATAAGATAGTAGCTTTGGTGAGTGAACACTATTTTTGGCTGGAAATATACAAGGATGTAAGGAAGTATATTTAGAGTTGCAAAAGAAGTAGTCAAAATACTATATTGTACAAACCTTTGATAGTATCAGAGAGACCTTGGGAAGATTTGACCATGGATTTCATTTTGGGATCACCAAGTATACATAGAGTTTATGATTCTTTCATGGTAGTAGTAGACAAATTTTCCAAAATGGCACATTTCATTACTTGCGAGAAAACTAATGATGTTGTGCATGTTGCTGATTTATTTTTCAAAGAGATTGTTAGATTGCATGGATTACCTAAGAGTATAGTTTTAGACAAATAAATCAAATTCATTGTATACTTTTTGAGGAAATTATGGAAGAAGATGAAGACAAATTCAAAGTTCAGTTCAACGTACCACCCACAGAAAAATGGATAGACATAGGTAGTGAATAGAATTTTGGGTAACATTTTGAGATGTTTGGTTGGAGATAAGGCAAAAAGATGGGATATAGTTTTACCACATGCAGAGTTTGCATACAATAATTTAGTAAATCAGAGTATAGGGAAGACACCATTTGAGGTTGTTATCAGAACAAATCCTAGAGGAGTTACAGAGTTAAGAGACATCAGTATGGAGGATAAAAGGAGTGTAGAGGTAGAAGAGTTTGCATATTTCATGGAGACATTGCATAATCAAGTCCGAAAGCATTTGGAGGACATGAACAATAAGTATAAAGAGAAGGCATATGAACACTAGAGACATAAGGAATTTGTTGTTGGAGATGAAGTGATGGTATATATGAGAAAGGAGAGATTTCCAATTGGTACATAAAATAGGTTAAAGATGAGGAAGTTTGGACCATGTAAGATCCTAAGGAGATTTAATTATGGAAACACATATGAAGTGGAGTTACCAGAGAACTTGGGTATATCACCTATTTTTAATATTGTAGACATACATGAGTTTCATAAGGGAAAATCCAGTAGCAGTAGTGATGAAGTAGATCTGAGGGAGCAGTTACCACATCAAGAACTAGAGGAAATTGAATAGATTTTGGATACTAGAACCATAAGAAGCACTAGGAATAAGCAGTACACAAAATATATGGTGAAGTGGAAAGGCACACCAATGGAGGATTCATCATGGATTTCTCAGGCTGAGGTGGACCATCTTGGTTTTTCTCTTAGCCTTAGAAAATGAGGGACTCACTTTTCTTCCAACCTTGGGTGTCTAATGCAGGAGCATCCCTGGTTGTAAAGCAATCTTGTATCAACCAAAAATAGTTATTTTCTTGCATTGCATTCAGTAGCTCATTCCAAATTTTTCCATATATTTGTTTCTTAACTCATGGAGCAAGATATATCACCTACGCATCGACATATAGTACATATCCAAATGTCAGATCATTTTCATTTGCCTACCAGAAGTTATCTCTCTTAGAATTTCACTATGTTACCAACCAGAGAATTTGAGAACGACTTGGTCTAGATTTCTTAGTGTGGACCTATTCAAAATTGCGTGAGGCTTAATTGAACATCATACAAGCAGCTTGGGTTCATGGAGACCTATCTTGAAGATTTATAAGTTAATTCATTGCACGTGGAGTTAGTTCTTCTTATCTTGAGGTTGACATTCATGTTTAAGCATTCATCAAATTATCAACCCTTATGGCTAATTTAGATCTATCTTGGAGCTTGAGGAGCATATTTATAAGTATTGCAATCATTTAGGGATCAATCAATTCAATAGATTTAGATTCAAATCAATACATTTTCATGATAACCCTACAGGGGCATATAATAAGGCTTGTTGGCCAATGGTATGCTGTAAGCCTTAAAGGCAAGGCTTGTGAGCTTGTATATTCACCTTGGTGGCCAATTTTGCATGTAAGAATTCTATATTAATGAAATTCATGTTCACATACTAGATTTGTGTGTTATTTCTGCTGTGTTGACTCATTGCTGCACAGTCTAGACTATTCCTTTTGGAACCCTCCTACTATGACTGCACAAAAATTTGAGATAGAATGTGTGAATGAATGAATGAGAGGGAAGATTATGAATTAAAATGAAGAATATATGCAAGAGGGAAGTTTTTGGGCGTAATTGCAACTGGAGAGGCATTACACTTCATGGGAAGGTGGAAGTGTAATGTCCCAATGGCCATAGGATTAGGAATCTTGTCAGGATGTTCGTGTGACACACATATGTCTACGCATCATGGAATTGTACTTGATAAAAATTCCTTCAATTGTCGACAATGATGGGGTCAAGGATGAAAATGAAGGCGAGAAAGAAGGGGATTAGCATTATTGTTTTTATTAGGCTAAAGCGAAGGGTATGTAATGCGAAATTGCATTAGGGGTGCAATTTTACAACATTACATGTTGATCTAAAAGCAATAAAAGTTCAAGTAATAGTAAATCAACTAGAAGATGCTCCCACTACAATAGATCATTCTCTTGTATTAAAATTTCTTGATGAAGCATTTTTTATAGTGACAACATCTATAAAATGGAAATTATACTTTGATGGATCCTATACCCACCATGGTTCTAGAGCAAGAATTCTTTTCATTACACCACAAGGGGACATAATCCTTAAGTCCTAAAGAATAGAATTTCCATGTACAAACAACAATGTAGAATATGATGCTCTTCTTACAAGACTTAGGATAGCTATAAAATGGAAGATCAAGAACATTCATGCCTATGGTGATTCTCAATTGATCTTACGACAAGTTAATGATAACTATGAGACAAAAGATGAGAAGCTCATGTCTTACAAAATGATGGTGGAAAATGATGAGCAATACATTTATGTCATCATGTTCGAGAAAATTTCTAGGATATAAAAAAAATTAGATGACACCATGGCTACCATTGGATCTCTACTTGACATAAATCATAATGTACATTAGTATGAGTTCTTGGTGGAATAGCCTTTGATCCATTGTTTCAATGTTCTTGAATTTGAGCTTGTGTGTGAAATTGTTGGTCTTGATTCACCCTGGTATAAAGACATTCATAATTACCTTTATGACCAAATTATTCCTCTTGACTTGTCAAATAACCAACAAAAAACCTTTATACGCCAAGCCTCTCGATATGTTATCAATGGTGACACCATATACTGATGTATTCTAGATAGTACTCTTCTTAGATGTCTCAACTTAGAAGAACCAAGAATGAATTTACATGAAGTACATGATGGTATATGTAGCTCATTCCAGTGGTCCTACCTTAGCCAAAAGATCATGAAAACTATATATTATTGGTCCACTATGGAGCGTGATGCATATCAATTTGTCAAGAAATATCCCCAATGTTAGATTCATGGAGATCTTGTTCATGCACTAGCCCAAGAGCTTCATCCTATTACATCTCCATGGTATTTCTCTTAATAGGGACTAAACCTAGTAGGAAACATTCATATTACCTCTGCAAATGGCCATAAGTTAATCATTACTATGACTGAGTATTTTACAAAGTTGATTGAAGCCATTCCCTAACCTACATCACTATAAAAAAAATTGTGATGTTTATCTTCAATTAGATCATTTATTGGTATGGTGTTCCCTTATCCATTGTTATAGATAATGATCATCCTTTCAAGAACTAGGATTTCTGTGAGCTATGTGATAACTTTCATATTCAATATCACTTTGCTACTCCTTATTATCCATAGAGGAACAATCAACCTGAGGTGTCTAACAAAACCATAATCAAAACCCTAAAGAAGATTGTTAATGATGCTAGCCATGACTAGTATATACAACTAAACCAAAACTTATGGGGTTATCACACAAGAATTCACACTCCCATAGGTGCCACACCATACTCCTTGGTCTTCAACCTTGAATCCATCCTTCCTATTGAGGTCGAGTTACCATCCTTGAGGGTCTCCATGCAATGTTTTATCAATGATGAAGAATATAAAATATCCAAATTGCATGAGCTAGATTTACTAGATGGGAGACATTAGAATATTATAGTTCATCTCCAATCCTATAAAAATCATCTTCATCACAGTTACAAGAGAGTCTGAGTTTGACATTGTGATATTGGTGACTTGGTCCTGAAAGAAAATTAAAAAATCAGCTGGACAAAGAGAAGCCAGGCAAGTTTGAGCCTAATTGGTTGGGTCCATACATCATTAGTACAACATATGGATTTAACACATATCAAATTGCTACTCTTGAAGGTGAACCACTTCTAGAGCCCATCAATAGTATGCACATTCATAAATTCTATATATGACTCTTGGATAATCCTTTTTAATTTTTTTTAAAAAAAAAAAAACCAAAAAAATGAAAAAAAAGAAGAAGCTAAAAATCATAGCCTTGATGAAACCTGGCAAGCAGGCATCTTGTGTGACATTAAAAAGGAAAAAAATTGAAAAAATGAAAAAAAAGAAAAAAGTGAAGAAATAATTCACCCTCTAGTGAAAACCACTTCGGTAGCGCTTTGGGTAAGTACCATGGTGAAAAAACTAGAAAAAAATTGCCATGTGTAGTGGGTCATTGCTCTTCCATCTACCATCATTTTATCTAGTTTGTCACTTTATCCCCAATAACTTGAGCATACACTCCATAAAAAAATCCCACTTCCTTCCCTACAATCATAATAGAGTTGGCCACACCTCTTATGGCCTGAGATTGGTTGATATTTAGTGTCACTTTACTTCCATACTAATTCCTAATAAAGTCAGTCCACCTAATGCTTTTCTCAATAACTATTCCTATATCAGACTGGGGGAAATTCTTGACCAAGGTTCTTTAGATTGGATCTTTGACATCAAGTTAGAGGATAAATATTACTTTGCTCACCATCATGATCACTCTTTTTAATTAACCTTTTATAATAACCTATACACAATCCATAATAAGATTTACACCCATAAAAATCCACATTTCACAATAAATTTCCCCTTGTTGAGATTAGCACTTTGATCATATACAAACAAAACATTTGGCAAAACAACGAGCTTAACAAATCACAAAACAATAGGAAAACTATCAAACTAGCCTTCAAGCCTAACTAATCAATTTCCTAATCAACATCATTTATCCTTAATAATTTTAATTTTTCTTATATAGGTTGTTACATCATCAAAACCAAACTAGATGTCTTATACAAGATGCTCCTAAAACCAGATACCATCCTTAGAATCTAATTAAGAAATGCTCATGTTTGACAAGAAGATCTAAATGACTATTGACTCATTTATAAATGTGAGTCTTATCTTTAGTCATGTTCCTATGCTACTCAAGGATATCCACAAGTGATTAGAGGAGCAAGGATGGATCATGATTTTTATCTTTGATTTATGTTTGTGGTTTGTCTTGACACTATTATTGGGGCAACTAAGTTCCTTGTGTGTGATTGGGCTCCATTTGGCAGAATCAAAACACCCTATGCAAGTTAAAGGTCATCTAACACTTTCTTGCATCAGGATTAACATGCTTTATGGTTACTCCCTCACATATTCCGACATGGTTCTATTGTCACTAGTATGAGTCATGTTACTCCTTGTCTACAATGTGTTTTCCTACACAAAAGGATAATATTTAGCACCTTGGTATTTCCATACCTCGGTGTAAGTTATCCATTTGTAAAATAAAAACGCTCTAGGATGATATTTGTGCAATAATAAAATCTCAAAGTCTAATCTATCATTTCACTTCCAATATTCACCAATTTCAATCAAGCTTATCTACATATCATATCAATCAAACTAACCATTCTTCATTTCTTACTAATATCTTCTTCTATCTATTGTTTCTTTTTCTACTCCCCACATTCATTCCGATGGAGTGCTATGGCACACAAAAAAAAAAAACAAATTGCATTATCCTGCATGCATAGTCATGTTAGGTCATCATAAATATATGCATAACCATTCCATTATTTTCATCTTGCATATACATGATAGTTCATCACATTATATAAAATCATAAAAACAATATTACAACCACGTCACATAGAATCATTAAAAATAACATTTCATCACATTTTGAGCATCATAACATGTGTATCATACCATCCTACACATGGTGGCATAAGCATGTTAGTATCATCATAATTCATAAGCATTAGGTATCCATACATAATATCAAAATCATAAGCATTAATTAGCATCATAAGTATTCATTTATACATTATCATCCATGTATATAACAATGCATTATAAATTCATTGCATCAATACTAACATTGCATACATGATAGATTCAAATAAACATGCATCATAAATCACATAAACATCATATAGAGAACACACATTGTGTCATCATATAAGAACCATCATAAGCATCAAATACATCATATAAGCATCATATAGAATCAAACACCATAAAAAAATGCATATAAAATCATGTAGATATCATATAGTTTCCATAAAATAATGCATCTCATATATGTCCAAAAAAATCATGTTAGAGTTCAATATTGGAATGTCTGTAAAAAATGGAGCTTGCAAGCTCAATGAAAATATACAAAGTGTCTCAATATAGCTAACCAATGTTTTCCTCACAATCTGAATGAGATGCTTGATCCTGTTTGGCCTCAAATGACCCTACCTATCCTTACTTTGGTTGTACTCTCGGTGGTGGCTGGGGTGGCCTCATCGGGCCCTCTACTCCAATGCTCATAGTCCTCGAGTGGCTCATGCTCTATGATTTATTTCATGTGTAGCTATGTTCCCTCTGAGATGGTAGCACCACACCCTCATATAGATCCCTGTAATACCAAGTCTCCTATCCAACCTGATATAACTGTCATGCTATATCTTCCATAGGTCCACTAAAAGTATCAATAAATCTTGTAGTCATCTTCTCTACCCTTTGTGCCCTAATAATTACATCTCTAGATGCTATGGAAATGTCTCTCTCTATTTGAATTAGGGCTACTTGTGCTTGTAGTGTAGCTATTTGAGCTTGGGCTATCACTAGATCCTATCCATCTCCCCTATCTAGCACGAAATCCTCCTCTTGAATGGGCACACCTATAGTACCTCCCTGATAGGCACATCTTGTAAACCCTCCTCCTCTTCCATCTCCACATCAGGCTCCTCCACAACAGTCACTACCTATACCCATGGAATCACTAGGATGCCTCTACCTCTCCCTCTACCCTTGCCTCTACCACCATCATCCCCATATTCATCTCAAACCTCGCCTCTCCTCGACCCATTAGTCTCCCTCTCCTACCTCAATCCCATCTATCCTAAGGAATGGGCACAATAAGATTCATCAATGGTGTCGGCCTACGTGCAACAAACCATGTATCATACTTTGGTGTCATCTCAACATTTGCAACATTTGGACCGACTCCCCATTTTCTCAACTAAAGATCATTAAACTCTTTATATTCCACTTGAGGATTGATCATGGGTCCCAATTTCCAACCTCTTGAGATGATCTACCAAATTGGGCCTCTCCAATGGGAACATATTGGCACTCGCCAAACTATATAAGAAATCTCTCAAAAAATTGTCTCTTAATAATGTGTTGTTACTGGACTACACACCCAATCAAATACTGAGTCTCTTGGTAGTAGGATAGGGGATCCTTGTCATCCTCCCAAGGGTGACAATCTTTGTAAATTCTCTAGGTGAACTCTGTCAATAAATATAAAGTATGTCACCAATACATCACATTCCCCAAGTGTGTCTATGTGACTACTCTTGCATAGCAGTACATATAAGGTAGTCCCTATATAAGGTGTCTATCTTTAATAGGTTAGTAAACAACAATATGCTCATAGACCCAAAATTTTAGTAGTCACTCCGCATCCAATCAAGCAAGCTCATCTGTAAGATACATCATGTAATTGAAATTACAACATAGCTGGAACACAAGGCCCCCAAGCATATACTATCCCATGAGTCAACATGCCCTCCAATACCTATCCCCAACCAACTGGGAACCCATTCCCTCACCTATCTAGAACTAATGCACTGACTACAACTATGCATATAATGATAATAAAGTGCTGATATTTTTCCATCAAGGTATCCCATCAGATCTTGTAATCCCCAATATTGAGATCGTCAGTCTCAAATAATTTGATGAATGTTGCAATCCCAAAATTTGGCTCATATGTAACTCTCTTTCCATGTATTAGATAAAAGAACTAGAGAAGGAACTCTACTACCATTTTATTAATCTGAAAGGAGCTTTTTCTGTTACAATAAATCTTTGAAAGAGTTACAAGGAAAGCTTTTTCTATGACAAAAGAAGCCAAAACTAAAAAAAAAAAAGTTCTAAGAGATACCTTTATAAATAAGACTCTCAAATTAGACCTTTCCATGAAAAGGGACTACTAATTGCTGATGAATTGCTGCAAATTTCCAAAAATCAGCCTTGATGATGACTGAAAACTTTGAAAACAAATCTTCAATGTAGAGAAAAAGGTGGGATTCTAATCTAGGCGCCCCCTTTTGAGCTGGAGATGATTGATGTGTTTCCAATTTTCATTTTGAATTCTACCCTTACTATAAATCATTACCAAAATCCCTAAAAATCAGGTCATTTGGTCAGTGTTTTTGATTTGGAAAGATTGGATTTGGCATGAAATTCAGTGTTGTCATCTAACCTTTGAAAAATGCCTCTAAATCAGGAAATCATGCCCTTGAATTACTCCTTAAGGAGAATAAAATTTGCATCTTTAAATACACTACAATGACACCATGAACACTGCTCTTTTGCATCTGATAATTATCCTTTGAAATGTGAAGGGCTACACTGTATCATGTGATGGATTTACATCTTTTGCAACCTTTTGTTTCAATTTCTCTAAAAGGATAATCATCTTTTTTTCAACATGTCTTTGACCAAAATAAGATGATAGAAGGAAATTGATAGGATGAGTGAGTTATTGATGTCATCAATTTCCTTCTGTCATCTTATTTTGGTCAATATTTCTTTGATTGCCTTGAATGATAATTTTTTTTATCTTTGACATCCACATTGGTTATCCCTTCATGGAACTATGCTATGTTATTGAAGGCTGTGTAAGGACTGCCATAATGCTCACTCATATTCTCAATCACACTTATTCATTCACATGATCACCATAGAACTCTATCCCTTTACAACCTTGATCCCTTGGTGCACTCATGATAGAGCTACCCATTAAATCCTTTCACAGGTTGTTTGCATTGTCTCAATGCTATCATTTGGATGACCATACATGAGGTGCAGGTATGATGTATTAACTACTTACTGCCCCCTTAGAAGCCTTTTTTTATCTGTCAATTGAGATAATGGTGAAAAGGGCAGTCTTCATAGCTATCACCTCAAGGTTTGGTACTATCATATAGTGTGAGCATTGTTAGGAAGATCTTTTGGGCCTTAATGTAAGAAAGCTAAGGTAGTGAAACAACTTCCTACACTAATCTTGAGAGGAGAATAATGCAAAACTTTTATAGATATTTAAAGTTACAAAAAAATAAATAGAAATAAACATAAATATCATGCATACGACAAAACAATGATTTATGTGGGGAAAACCCTTTCAAGAGAAAACCCCCACATTCCAAAAGATGCCCAATATATTATTTAGAAATCACAAAAATTACAATATACTTGCAAAGCAAGCTTCTCACAAGAGTATCACCAACCAAAGATCCAAAGGTAACACATCCACTATCAGACTCTCAAAATACATCAAAATGTACAACTGTAATACAATGCTCTCACAAAATAGGGTTTCCTTTTAGGGAAAGTCAAGTCAACAAAAATTCAGCTGTCAGATATGAGACATAATGATGAATGGTTCAAATTTATAATAATAAAGTGGGGCAGGTGCATGAAGATGGGTATCCAATTTGTGGCCAATTTACTTTTTCATCTCAAAAAAATGAAAATGTGAGTGCGTTAGAGTAAAACACACTTGCGTTATGGCTTGGTAATGTCTAATCCTAGGATTGGTCATTACCAAGCCATAACGCAAGCGCGTTATGGTTTAAATTTCAAAAAACATGCACATTTTGAGTTAAAAAAATAAGCATTTTTTGAAATCAAAAAACATTTTCAAAACGTAAGTGTGTTATAACGCGCTCACATTTTGGTCTACATTGAATTTTTTTCCTTCTCTTTTTCTTGTCTCTTTCTTCTTGTTATCTTTTAGGGAAACTATATACACGAAATAAACATTTAATTATAAGTTGACATTTACATATGGACATTTACTTTCTTACACTTTAATTTATATTTCATGTATATAGTTTCAGGATGTTTGAGAGTGGTTTCAGATCTCTAGGAGTTATAATGTAAATTCTAGCTTTTTAAAGATATCAAAATTTTTAGATTTAGTCAAATTTCAGTAATCAACATGTCAAATTTCAGCAATCAAGCGGTCAAATTTCAGTAATCAGCAAGTTTTATCATCTTTCTCTCTCTATCTCACTCATTTTTTTATCCCTTATGCTCTAGATTCGTCTCTCTCATTCTTTCTGATTGTCTGCATTTCCGATCCGGATCGCGGAAAAGATCGATCTCTCCTCGGATCCCCCCCCCTCTGCCTCTTATATGATCTCATTCTCGACCTCCTCTCTGATCGGTATCTCTCATCTTTGATCTCTCTCTGATCCGAGCTAGGATATCCTTCTCCTCTCTCTCTCAAAAGTATCTCTCTTATTCTACTCTCTCTCTCTCAGGTCTCTCCATCCTAGGTCCCCTCTATTGGATGTTGTGGTTGTGCTGCTGATATGTGGTTCTCATTGATGTCAACACTATTAGCATTAATGTATTAGAAGTTGTATATGTCGAGGATATTGAGAAAATTGTAATGAAATAAGTTGCAGGTTGTTAGTGGTGAAGTGAAGTTTAGTTTGTTGGTGAGTTTAGTACGTTGATGATAAGAGGTTGTGGATTAAAGGGTTTCTTGTTGAGTATATCTAGTTTATCCACGTTGAGTTTCAGATATCTTTGTGAAGATTTGATTGAGTTATGAAGATTTGTATTCTGACAGTTTTTCTATTGCTTCAATTGATGTTCCTGAATGAAGGTGATTTGATTTTAGCAAGTTTAGTTGTTGTGGATGCTTCTTTGGTGATTTGTGATGTTGGTGGATGTTTCTAGATCATTCTCTATCTATGTTGCATGTCTACATTGATCGCTGTGCTAGCGATTCGAGATTTTATCTTGCGTGTTCATGTTTTTCATGTTCTTGGCTAACAGGGTGTTGTAACGTGTTGTGGATCTTCGAGGATTAGTTTTTGAAGGTGGTTTGTGTTTGAGAATTTTATTTTGGGTCTTCACTATGTTGTGGCTGACCTTGGTTGATTTTCATTAATAATCTTTAATATTTTGGGTTGGCAATTTGTATTCATTTTATTGTTTCATTAAGGCCAATATGTAGCAATGCAATTTCTTGTTGTGGATATATAAGAGCGATTATTTTATCATTTGAAGGAATGTGTGTGTGAAGTTTGCGAGTCCTATGTGTGAATATTGTTTAGATTTTTTGAAGGCAGAAGCAGAGTGTGAAGAAGAGTGAAAAAGTGTTCATGTGCTTAAACCAAACTATAATCAAGCATTAGCAGATGCTATTTTTCTCAGTTCAAATCTTGTGGATGTAATTCATATCTTTTTAAGATAGTGTGTCTTCCTTTTGTATTTGAGCAGTGAGCTCTAGGAAGTGCACCTAAATGCATGTGCATTCCCCATTCATATTTCTTTATAATTTTAACAGGGTTTAATCTTGTGGACTGACCTCCACCGTGGTTTTTCCCCTAACAGGGTTTCCACATAAAAAATATTGGTGTTATGTGTGTTTCTAATGTGTTGTTGATTTATGCTCTCATGGTTATTGACCAGATCTGGGAATAAGGCTAATAAGTTTAATAAGTTTGAAATTCTATGACAACTGATTCACCCCCCTCTCAGTTGTCTGCCGTTGTGTTGCCAACAATTGGTATCAGAGCAGGTTCCTTGGAATAAGTTTAACAACTTGAGGTGATTCAGGATGGCGACATACAAGAAGAATAGTCTGAGATTTGATGGAAAAAATTATTCTCTGTGGAAGACTCGAATGGAGTGCCATCTAAGATGCATTGGTGAAACCTACTAGAGAATTACATACAATAGGTATGTTATTCCTCAGAATGGTCCTACTACTACTGCTGAGATTAGGGATGCTGAGTACAATATCAGGGACAAGGAAGCATTGTTGAGTGCTTTGACTGATTTTGAGATGACAAATGTTATGGATCTGAAGACTGCTTATGAGATGTGGAAAAAGTTGGAAACTTTATATGAAGGTGGTGCTAATGTGAAGATTTCTAAGTCATAGAGTTTGAAAGGGAAATATGAAATGTTGAGAATGGGTGATGATGAGAACATTACTACTTTCATGCAAAGAGTGAATGCAATTGTGTGTGGTATCAGATGTGCTGGTGGATAGTTGGAAGAATCAAAGATTGTTGCTAAAGTGCTTAGATCCTTTCCTGTTGCATACAAAGTCAAAGCTACTACTATTGAAGAGCTCAAGATTGTAACAAATGTAACCAAAGACATGTTGATTGGTAAGCTTACTGCTTTTGAGTTGAGTGAGTTTGGTGACACTCTTCCTAAGATAGAACTTGCATTCAAGGCTACTACCTCTAGGAGAGATAAACAGAGATATGATCTGGGAGAAAGTTCCTCTAGAAAGGTATTCAAGTATGAGGAGGAAATGAGAGAGATTGAAGAAGAGGAGAGAAAGCTAGAGGAGCTTGAAGCACTTATTATCAAGAGAGAAGCTAGAGGAGAAGGTAAGTATAAAGGGAAATTGCCTATAAAATGTTTTTCTTGCAATAAGATAGGCCATTTTGCATCAAGGTGTCCAGAAAGAGTCCCTAAGACAAGACATAACAAGCCTAGATTTCAAAGAAAGTGCTATTATGCTGCTGATGAAGGTGTGACAAATGATGAATCTGATAAAGGGAATGCAAGTGAAGATGAATGGGTATTTCTTGCTATCAAGGAAAATGATCCTGTACCTATTGAATCTATTAGTTTCTCAAATGTGGAGAAATATCTAGTGGCCAAAGTTGAAGAGAAAGATGAATGGGTGATTGACAATGGATGCTCTCATCACATGAAAGGAGATAAAAGCAAGTTTGTGAGCCTAGAAAAGTATGATGGTGGTGTTGTAAGATTTGGTGATGACAAAGTAGGTGTAATCCATGGAAAAGGATCCATTTCTCTTGATGGTAAGAATAATATTGATGATGTTCTTTATGTGGAAGGTTTGAAGCATAACCTCTTAAGTGTCAGACAAATGGTTGACAAGGGATACAATCTTCAATTCAAGAATGGGAAGTGTAGAATATTGGGGAGTTCTGGAAATGTGATTGCTTTAGGTACAAAAACAAAAGGTAACATCTTTCACCTGAATGATGCTAGTAAAAATTGTCTGATTACTCAAGTTGATGAAAGTTGGTTGTGGCATAGGAGAATGTGCCATGTAAAATTTGACAATATTGTTAAGATAAGTTCTACTCAGGAAGTGAGAGATCTTCCTAAGTTGGTAAAACCTACTAATACTATATGCAAGGAATGTTAGTTAGGGAAGAAAAAGAAGTGTTGGAACTTGTTCATACTGATTTGTGTGGTCCTTCTAGAATTATAAGTTTACAAGGAGACATGACTTCATCTTAACTATTGATGATTAATCTAGATTGATGTGGGTTGCTTTCTTGAGGGAGAAATCTGAAGCTTTGGAGAAGTTCAAGACTTTTAAGGCTATGGTTGAGATAAAGACATGTCTAAAGATTAAATGCCTGAGATCGGATAGAGGTAGTGAATTCACTTCTCATGAGTTTAATTCTTTTTGTGTAGTGCATGGGATAAAGAGACAATTATCTTCCCCACAGACCCCTCAACAAAATGGAGTTGTGGAAAGGAAGAACAACACAGTTCAAGATTTTTCTAGAACTATGATGTTGGAAGGAAATGTTCCTCATATCTATTAGAGAGAAGCTGTGAGTACTGTTGTTTACATCCTCAATCGGGTACAAGTCAAAGGTGATACTAGTAAGACCCCTTTTGAGCTATGAATTGGTCATAATCCTACTGTTAGATATTTCAAAATCTTTGGGAGTAAATGCTATATCAGAAGAGATGAAGAGATAGGAAATTTTGATGCTAGGAGTGATGAAGGAATCTTTCTTAGTTATTCTACCAAGAGCAAGGCGTACCTGTGCTACGACAAGAGATTGAGGAAAATAGTTGAAAGTGCAAATGCCAAGGTTGATGAAGACATAGCTAGACCATACAGAACCTGTGGATATGATTTAGATGATCAGAATAATAGTTCAGTCATAAGAAAGAATGTTCAGACTCAAAATCAAGTTCAAATCATTCTGGTGAATCAAGAAAATCAAGAGGAAGAAACTAGTGAAAGTACAGAAGAGAGATCACAAGAGCTAGAAGTTTAAGAACGTCCTAAGACTCCAAGGTGTGTAAGAATAAATCATTTAGAAGTTCAGATTATAGGTGATAAGAAAAAAGATGTTTAGACTAGGAGAAAGATTGTAGAAGAATATTATCTATTTTCAAAGACTGAGCCTAATAATGTGAATGAAGCATGCAAAGATGAACATTGGGTGGAATTAATGAAAGAAGAGCTACAACAAATTAAGAAGAATAATACATGGATTCTTGTTCCTAGACCTAAGGACAAAAATGTAATTGGAACTAAATGGGTCTTTAGAAACAAGTTGAATGAGCAAGGTGAAGTTTTTAGAAACAAAGCAAGATTGGTGTGTAAAGGATATTCTCAAATGGAAGGAATTGAATTTGAAGAAACTTTTGCCCCTGTTGCTAGGATTGAAGCTATGAGATTATTTCTTTCTTATGTTGCTTACAAAAATTACAAGGTTTATCAGATGGATGTTAAGTCAACATTTCTAAATGGCGAACTAGAAGAGGTGTATGTAGAGCAACCTGATGGATTTCAATTGACTAATTAGGGAGATATGGTTTGTTAGTTGAAGAAAGCATTATATGGACTTAAGCAAGCCCCAAGAGCATGGTATGCCAGATTGGACAAGTATTTGTTGACGCTTGGATTCAATAAAGGTATTGTTGATAGTAATCTGTATTTCAAGATTGATCATGATAAAGATTTGATTGTTGAAGTCTTTGTTGATGATATCATTTTTGGAGGAGATGATAGTTTGTGCATGAAGTTTGATGATGAGAAACAAAATGATTTTGAGATGTCTATGATTGGTGAGATGAAATTCTTTTTGGGATTGAAAATTACTTAGTTAGATAAAGGGATCTTCATATCTCAACCCAAGTATGTGAAATAATTGATAAGGAAGTTTGGTATGAAAGATTCAAAGCCAGTTGGTACACGTATGTTGACCGAATGCAAGTTGAATCAAAATGATGATTCTCTGAAAGAAAATCAAACTAGATACAGATTGATGATTGGTGGATTGCTTTATTTGACTCAAACTAGACCAGATATCATAAATGTTGTATGTATTGTTGCAATATTTCAAGCCGATCCTAAGGAATCTCATGTAACTGCTATGAAGAGGATTTTCAGATACTTGAAGGGAATAATTGATTTTGGGTTATGGTTTCCTAAAGATGATGATCTTACTTTGAGTGATTTTATTGATGCTGATTGGGTAGGTGATGTGGATGACATAAAGAGTACTAGTGGTGGTGTATTTTTCTTGGGTAAGAAGTTGATTTCATGGTTAAGTAAGAAGCAAAATGCCATTTCTTTGTCTACTGCAGAGGAAAAATACATTGCTGTTGTTAATAATTATACTCAAGTATTGTGGATGAAGTAGATGTTGAAAGATATCAAAGTTGTGTATGATGAACCCATTGCTATATTATGTGATAATTCAAGTGCAATTAGCATCTCTAAGAATCTGGTGTTGCATTCAAAGACCAAACATATATCTATCAAGTTTCACTTTTTGACAAAGAAGGTGAGTGAAAAGGAAGTCATATTGGAGTATGTGCCTACTAAGGAACAAATTGCAGATATCTTTACAAAGCCGTTGCCTAAGGATACTTTTGAGTATCTCAGAGGGAAGCTAGGGGTGATTAACCCTCCTAATCAGAAATAAGATGCATTGACTTGCTTTAATCTATGCATTTCATGGTCATATTTTGATCCAGATTGATGTTGTGGTGGCTGCTACTTAGGGGGAGTAGTCAGATGTTTAGATATGTGGTTCAGAGCTTGTGTTGAGAAAAGAGATCTTTTCCATTGATGTCAAAGGGGGAGAAGAGTCATGTGAAAAAATATGAATTATCTAAAGGAGAAGAGTCATGTGGGAGAAGAGTTGTTGAGGAGAAAAGAGTCAGAACCTAAGGAGGAGTAAGTGCTGAAGATAGCTGCGTTGATGGTGTTTTTCACATCATGTGTTTCCATCAATGCCAAAGGGGGAGATTGTTGGATGTTGCAGTTGTGCTACTAATATGTGGTTTTCATTGATGTCAACACTATTAGCATTGATGTCTTAGAAGCTGTATATGTCAAGGATAATGAGAAAATTGTAATGAAATAAGTTGCAGGTTGTCAATGGTGAAGTGAAGTTTAGTTTGTAGGTGAGTTCAGTACATTGATGTTAAAAAGTTGTGGATTAAAGGGTTTCTTGTTGAGTATATCTAGTTTATCCACATTGAATTTCAGAGATCTACATGAAGATTTGATCGAGTTATGAAGATTTTTATTTTGACAGTTTTTCTATTGCTTCAATTGATGTTCTTGAATGAAGGTGATTTGATTTTAGCAAGTTTAGTTGCTGTGGATGCTTCTTTGGTGATTCATGATGTTGGTGGATGTTTCTAGATTGTGCTCTATCTGTGTTGCATGTCTGTATTGATCGCTGTGCTTGTGATTCAAGATTTTATCTTGAGAGTTCATGTTTTTCATGTTCTTGGCCGACAAGGTGTTGTAACGTGTTGTGGATCTTCAAGGATTAATTTTTGAAGGTGGTTTGTGTTTGAGAATTTTATT
>VDFB02023471.1:123391-188994 GCA_007258455.2 Sequoia sempervirens
GAGATAAAGATAAGTAGAGATGGAAGGAGAGGTAGAGAGAGGAGAGATAGAGAGAAGTAGAGAGGGAATGAGGGAGGTCTAGAGTGTAAGGGATAAAAATGAGTGAGATAGAGAGAGAAATAATACAATTTGTTGATTACTAAAATTTTGGCCTCCTGATTACTGAAATTTGACTAAGTCTGAAATTTGTGAGATCTTCCAAAAACTAGAATTTGCATTATAACTCCTAGAGATCCGAAACCACTCTCAAACATCCTGAAACTATATACATGAAATATAACTTAAAGTATAAGAAATTTAAAATCCATATGTAAATGTCAACTTATACTTAAATGTTTATTTCATGTATATAGTTTCCTTGAAAGATAACAAGAAGAAAGAGACAAGAAAAAGAGAAGAAAAAACTTCAATGTAGACCAAAACATGAGTGCATTAGCATTTTGTCAATGCATTCACAAAACACAAAAGCCATGTCAAAACTGAGATATAATGCGAGCGCGTTATATCTTGCTTTGGGAATCCCCAAGCCTTGGGATTGGTATTTTCCTTGGAATACCAACACAAAGGCTTGGAGGGCATTCCCAAAGACCAAAGATGTGTTTTTGAAAATTCTACAATATTTCACATAATCAAGTTCGTGCTCACCATCAGGATTGCATGTGGTTCAATATCAAACAAATCGAACATCTGTGTAATGTTAAGTTCTCTCTTAGCTATCCAACGATGTAATTTTTTCACTTTCTGACAATGTTAAGCCTTTAATCCATAATTTATTTTGTTTGTATGTCTCTTTTTTGGCAAAAAATAGTGTTGGGTGTTTTTTTCGTTATAAATTAACCATTCATCAAAATTTCAAATAAATTACATTTTTAGAAACTAGACTCCAGTCTACAAATTTTTGTTTAAATTCAATTAGTTTCCAAAATTTGTAGGGGTAGCACAACCAAAATTCTATTTTTCAAGAAGTGTACACTTCAAAAATTAGTAAAAAATCAAATATTCATTAAAATATTATTAGAAAAATCATGCATTAACTACATACTGTTAGCTAACTTCTGACCATAGCGATTTTAAAAATACTAATTTTTTTTTCACCGTGCTAGGGTCATACAAGAGTTGCTATGTTATGTTTTTCTAACAAAAACAACACCAATTTGTGTACGTCCCTTATTTGAACCCCTTAATCTCAACCATTTTCAAAATAAATTAGTAGTTTAGAAAGTAGATTCAGAGCACTACGATCCTTCTTTTTGTTCCATCTCAAATTTTTGAGTGTAACTATCCTCAATTTCACGTCCAAGGTCAGTATTTCCTGATTTCAGAAAAAAAGTGGCCACTTAAGTCCCCTTTTTGGGAACCATCTTGGTGCACTTACCTAGTGTACATAAAATTTGGCTTCCGAAGGTGTTGTCCCCCAAACTCCTAGTTGGGGGGATGATCCCCCTAAACCCCTTGTTGGGGGGGGGGGACCCCATGCTCCCCCATCGACGTCACATGAACAATACCTAATGTATCAATAGTAACTTATGTAATTGCAAGGTTGAGACATATTTTCCCAACACTTAAGACTGCCCCTTAGTTGATTGTCACATGTCATTTGACAAACACTCAGTGTGACTTGAAACTCTATGGAATGTCATATGCTTTATGCTTCCATCATGTATACATTGAAGGAGTTGTCTTAGAGAACATGTCACAATGCTACGTCTTCTTTTCCTTTGAAGGATTGCCATCTCATGATCTCATCGTGACTACAAAACACAATGATAAATCACTGTTCTCAAGAACTTTAGGTCATGGTTATTTTCTTGTCTTTTGGATCCTTAGGTGATTGCCTTGCCACTATATTTTATTGGAATGACTTCCTTTAATAGTTGACAATACTTATTTGGACACCATGGATTGCATTTTCATAAGGAAGACCTATTAGGGTCCTTCCTAGTAGCAAATTGTTTACATGCTCTCCTAAACTGTCCTCTAGTCTTTGTGTTGATCTAGGATCTGAAGTCTCCATGTTTTGTAGTTGGCATAAACCATGAGGTCTACAAAATCATACTGAATATCCATGTGTAGTTAATTTCCCTACATGCACATCCATGGAGATTGCCCCTCGTAATGCATGACCTCCCTTTGATGATGCAACTGTCATAGCTTCACTGAAACTCATGGTCACTGTCTAGGGTTTGATTGCCATGGAAACCCTGAAGGTCTGTCTTTTTCAATATCACCATTGTCCTCATTCTAGCTATTCTACCTTCTTCACTAAAATTCTAACTTTTTGACGTAGATGTAGTGGATAGTGACTTACCTCTTATTGGTCTATTAAACATTGTTGTCCTCTTGGAAAGATTGCCCATGAGACTTTGAAGATTCAAAGCTTGTTGAAAGAATGGTGGATATAAAATGAGAATGTGCCATAATAAATTTTAAGGCATCTTCTAAAAATTAAAAAAAATCAGAGTCATGTACCTCTACTGACAAAAGAAGAACACAACATAAGATTTTCAATGCCAAGCAATTCTCAAACTTATGGAGAAAAAATTATTGAGTGAAAGCTTTCAATGAAGGAAGATACTAAATTTTAATTGATTGAATGCCTATTTCTTTTGAAACATCAACCAAGTTACTTAGTATTTTCTTCTCCATGAAGTTTAACAAGTTGGCTTGGATTTTGCTTTCCATAACACCAAATGTTTGAGATTGGAAGGGAAAATGTTGAAAGATTGCATCTAGAAGGCTAATCAAACAGTTGATAAACCTAGCATAATCAAATGCTTCCACTTTCCACTCAAGACCATCAGAATCTATTATTTTACTTGGACTACATTTGGATACACCATTTTTTAGTTGTTCATCATAATTCCTCTCTAGATGCTCATTCAAACAAGTAGATTTTGGGAACAATAACCACCTTGCCAAGTTGAATCTAGAAATTAATGTGTTCACCACATTTAACATCTCTTTGAAAGGAGAAACACTGACATCATTTTTAAAGCAATCCAAAAGACAATATATTTGAAAGAATGCAAGTAAATTGCATGATGATGACTGTGATCATGCATTCTCATTATGCTCATCAATCTATCCACTTTGTTGAATATTGTCCATCATCCACATTGCCACAGTCACTAATGATTGGACCTCTATTCATGGCTATCTAGACTGTCCTTTGCCAATGTTTCCTTGCATATGGGACTGCTATATCTTCATCTAGGACAATCTCTTGAAACAACTATCCTTGGCTCTTATTTTCCTTGATAACTCTATAACTTATCCCTCTAACCTTTCAAAACTTAATTCCTGAGTAACTCCTCATAATGCTCACCACCCCTTTATTTTCCATAATGATGGGTTTCAAAGCTCATAGAATAAGGGCCTTTCCATGCATTTATAGGATTTGACAAACCCATATGCTTATTCTTGCATGAATCTGTAGACACATAAAATGTACATGCACTCGATCTTGATCTACTAACATCACTTCATCCTGAATTATCCCTCTATCTAACCATTTAATCAAATAACCTTATTTGATTAAATTCATCATAATTCCCCTTTTAATTAAATAAATCATTCGATTTAATTAAATCATTATCTCTGTGTAATTAGCTAGGTCATTTCATCTTCCTATCTTTATTTAATTAAATAATCCATATTATTTGATTAAATCTCTAAAATTCATCTAATTAAATTAAATAAATCAAACATTTATCTAATTTAATCTAACATCACCCCCTTCGGTTAAATAAATAAAAAATATTTATTTAACTAAGTCTAAATCATTCTCTTCTCATTTTGAGTTATTTAAATCCTAAAATCTAAGTCAAAATGGTCAAATTAAATCTCCTTTAAACAAATCCCTAAATTTGGATTTGGAATGAGAGATGAAGATGGAATATTCTAAAATCTCAAACATGGCATTTAACATCTCTTACAAAGCCCATTAAATTCACCTGAAATGAAAGGGACAAATGAAATTCTTATTTGCTCTATTTTGAACTCTCCAAACTACTCAATTTTATCCATCCACAATTTGAGTGCTCAAATCATTAGACTCATCCATTATCATTGAATCTTTAGGTTATGCAGATTTTTCTATTGGAGCACTCACCATTCTTCATAAAAGTGGATCATTCATCAACATTCATCAAGCTTGCATCATTGGAGTTGGGAAAGGGCCAATTTTCACATCAAATTGGCACAAATTCCCCCATGGGATCAAGAGTTTGCATTGTCTTCAATAGGATTTAGCTTGCTTTATTGCTCTTTCATTTCATTCTTGTCTCATTTCCTATTGTAAACTTTGCTAATGGATTTCATGGGGAATCCTTGTTCTTACTTGCATTTGATCTCCTAATGTATTCATTTTTTGTGTTTTGCAGGTATTTGGATTAGGGTTCTACATAATCATATAAGGAATGATGGTTTAAAATGCAAAGACTATTCACTACCATGCATTCTTTCAAACATTATGAACAAACCCTAACTCGTGGAAAGAGATGAAGCTTCCAAACATAAAACAAAACCCATACTGAAATGAAAGGGAAAATGAAATATT
The DNA here is from genome assembly GCA_007258455.2 of Sequoia sempervirens. Lineage (NCBI taxonomy): Eukaryota > Viridiplantae > Streptophyta > Pinopsida > Cupressales > Cupressaceae > Sequoia > Sequoia sempervirens. The sequence goes on from VDFB02023471.1 coordinate 127,950, forward strand.
CCTTCTCTCCAAACACAAAATTGATGCAAAAGACAATCCTTTGAAAGGTAGGTGCATGAAGGAAAAGGCCATAGAACACAATTAACCTAGAAATAAAGCAAAAACTTGAATGAAAATGCTATCAAAGGGTTGCTTCCTCATCATGACCAAATGATGCTTAGGTAACATGCTAGAAAACTAAAACATGCCCCTCCTATGAAGTGAACACTGATCAAGGCGACCATCAAGGAATTATGTATGCAAAAAACTAGGGTTTCCACTTTGAAAAGTTGCAGTTTCCTTCACGAACTCGTGCTCTATCCTTCCTCTTTCCCAAAAATCAAGTCAAAAACTTGCATGCAAGGAAACTCATGTAACTTTCACTCTCAAAACCAAAAATCAAAGTTGAAACTTTATCCCTTTGTCAACCTACTCATGAGTCTTCATGAGAATAGGCCTTTGAAAGAATTAAAATGATTTTTTCGATGTTTTAACATAAAATGAAGGCCCCCTTTGACATTTACAATGAAAAACAATATAAGATCAAAACCCCTCTTTTAATACCTAGGATAGACTCAATATAAGGAACTTTATTGCCAAACACATCCCCACCCAAACCTAGAGGTTTTGACAAATGATTGAACCTAAGGCACCACTGATTCATTGTAAAAAAGAAAACTTTATGACACTTTGGAACAATGAAAAATACCTTTAAATACAAATGAGGTTTGAACTTGATTTGGATAACAGTTAAATAACCTATTTTTTATAAATAACAATATTTTTAAAAAGTGATGTTTATACCATACAACATAACTTCTCTTATAGAAAGGATAAAATTATATTTATAAATAAATAAATTTTTAATACTAATAGCTAGTTTCTAAAAAAAAAATATTGTTGCATATTTTTTAATTAATTATTGAAGTGAAATTAATTATAATTTAAACATAGGTTATTACCATACAACATAATTTTTTTATGTATTCAAATTAAGTTTTTTATTTATTTTTTAAATGATGTCAATACCTAGAGCATAGATATTTTTCAAAAAAAAATCTCTATTTTAAATTTCTCCACGTCTATGGACTAGACTTTGTTGTTCGATGAAAAATATATGTTCACTAGAAAATAGAAAATGAATACAATAATTAAATGAAATTTATTCAAAATCATACTTTTTAGAAATCTTAAACTAAGGGCTACATACTTATATAATATACTTTTGAATAGCTTTATTTAATCCCTCATAGGTGAAAACAATGGTTTTTTGTTAGCATTTTGATAGGTGTGGAGGATACTCCATCGAGGGTTTCATTTAATACTAGGGGGGTTCTTTGCAAGGGCATTTGATCTAATGGATTTTGATCTAAACCCCTTCAATTAAACCCTTTTAGATGGAACCCCCAAGGCTTAGATCATTAATTTTCTAAAACATTTATGATTTTATATTAAAAAAATAGGATGTCCCATAAGTGGGATACACTATTGTGGCAACTACCTAGAATGAGGAGCTAAAGGAGATCAAGGAAACCCTATAGAAAGGCAAGGAGAACACTAAGGTTGAAGATAGTATCAAGAAAAGCATGGAAATCAAAGGCACTAGATCTAGAACCGATACTTTTAGTGGAAACTTATGGGGAGGGACAATAATGACTAGGAACCCATAACTTCTACATCAATTTTCCTATTGAAGCTATTGAAGTAGCTAAGGCCTTGTAGAAAATGTTATTCTCTTTATGGTTTCTTCTCTCTATTTTTTCTTTTTTTCTTTGACTAGTTTATTTTGGGTCAACTAAGGTTTTGTTTGATGCCTTTATATGCACATGTCTAGACCCCTTCAAAACCTATTTTTACCCTTATGAAGAATAATAACACCATTTTTTTTATACAAAGGGGGTAAAATTTATATTCAAAAGTCATTGGTAGCAATGACCAAGGAAAAATATAAGAAAAGACAAGGAAATCAAATACAATCCACTCTAAATAAAATTAGAGTGGCACTCTCAAGATACCCTATCCACTTGAAGAAGATGATGTAATTTCATAGACAAATCCAGGGACATAATCCTAGTGCCAGACCTCCCAATCTCCCTACTGCTCAAAATCCCACTTCACTAGGCAGTCTTCTACCTCATTCGATTCCCTATGAGTATGGACAAAGGAGATGACCTCAAAATAATTGCCTAGCTAAAGAATTTGTCTACCCTCCACCGCCAGCCGCTAATGAATCCCCTCTAGCTTTTTCTCATTCAAAAACTTAACCCCAATATGGGGATCTACCTCACATATAATCCTCCTCCATCCCAACTCACAAGCCTTTTCAAGAGCCACCAAGATATCCCGGGCCTCCATGAGGTTGTTCGACTCTTGCTCCATATATTTGGAGAAGAATAAGACAGCTTTACCCAAGCTATCCCTCCCAACCCCCCAATGCCAACATGCCCTGGGTTCCCTCTGGAAGACTCGTATGTATTAATCTTCAAGGTCCCAATTGGGGGAGGCTCCCAATTTCCATCTCTCGAGACCCTTTTTCTAGAATTATACTGCTTCTTGGACCCCTAAAGTCTATTAGCTAAGTCACCAATGCCTAACCCTTGAGCAACAACAAAATCCTTCTGCTCCAAATTATCTTCCAAATTGCAATTCACTAGCAGAGTCTCTCAAATCATGCAAACAATCCTCTACCAAATATGAATAGCTCTAAACTTACAATCTTTAAAAACTCTTCTACTATGCTCCAACCATATCTTCCAAATAATACAAGATGGTCCAATCTCCCACACAACTCGAAGAAAACTAGCCTTGGAAATCGATCAACCCATGCTATTCCAAAAATCCACTAAAGGAGTGGCATGCTCACATCCCTTATGTTATAAGGCCCACCAGAGATGCCAAATCTCCTTAGCATAAGAGCATTGAAAAAATAGATGAGAAATGTCCTTCACATTGTTCCAACATAGAGCACAAATGGGGGGGCCTTGAAAATCCTTTTTCTAAAGATTCTCCTAGGTGAGGTAACTATTCCTCGCCACTAACCAAAGAAAGAAGTTACACTTTGGGCAAGAAAATTTACTCCAAATTTTCTTCCACCAAGGAAATTCTAGATCACCTGCCTCTTGTTGGTCCAACACTTGATATCCCAAGGCCACTGTATATGAGCCCTTTGAATCCAATCCCCACGCAAGAGCATGCTTTTTACCTAAGGCATTTCATTTCCTCTTGGCAAGAATAGACCATAATACATCTTGCTCCTCGACCAAAGCCTCCCTAGACCACTCCTAGGGACCCTTCCAATGAGCCACCACTCCCTGACCCAAGGACTGGAAAGACTTGAAATTGGTCACGTTACCATTCAAATACTATAAACTTGTCACAAATACCCAAAAATAATAGCACCATTGCAATGACCAAGAACTCTACGTTTCATGCTAGATTGAAACACATAAAGCTCTACCATCATTTCATTTGAGATTTGGTCCAAGGGACCAAGTGGAAGTATAGTTTTATCCTACATTTGAGCACATAGCTCATATTTTTGGCAAGGCTCTTCCCAAAGATAATTTATAGATTTAAAACACCAATTAAAACTCATCATTGTTGATCATTAAAAAAATATTGAAGACATGCATGTTCATTATGTGTTCAATAACTATAATTTATTGGACATATATTCAATACATACTTACTATAAACATATATTGTTAGTGTTCCCACATTTCTTTTAGTGACATCAGAGACATCATAATAGGCTTTGAAAATAATTGCATAGTGACATGGTTGTACGCGTGAAGAATAAAACAGGAAAACTACAACCAAAGGAAGATAGGAAATGAACGGCTGTAATGTCTTAATAATAATAAAGAAACCTCCCTAATTTGTTTTATTGTCTATGTTCACCTTATCAAAGTATGAAAGAAACAGCCTCAATGGATAAGGATAGAAAAATAAGAAAAGTTTCCAAAAATATCACATCGAACTCTTAAAAGATTAAGCTCACCCACTTCACTGAAATCCAAAGTGGAACAGACCAGTGGAAATGACTGAGAACGAAATGTGTGCACGCCTCAATAAGTAGGGAAGATTATAACAGAGTTGAATGAATGTAAATATGAGAATAATTTAATTGTATGAAACGTATGGGTTTACGTCAGCTGACTTGCAAACATAAAGAAAGCTTAAAAGAATTTAAGCTCATACTTCATGTCAGTGCACAATTTTAGTTTTTCATTCTTTTAGATATATATTGATGGTGAGATTGTTTTTTTAAATTGGATTTAAGCTGTCTATTTGCATCAAGGATCGCATTCTGTTATTACATTTTGTTCGATCACAATCTGTTATCACAATTTATTCCTACAGCTCTCATTTTCATCGTGATGATGGATGATGGTTTCATCATGATGATCAGAAACGTTGATGCAAATAAACAGCATGCAGATACATCTAGAAAAGACACTCTCTTACCATTATGGACTGTGGAAATCTAATGTCTCCAAATTTAATTCATTTGGAAAATCCAAATATATGGAAATTGAATAATTTAACTATTAGTTATATAAATTGGATTTAAGCTGTCTATTTGCATCAAGGATCGCACTCTGTTATTACAGTTTGTTCGATCACAATCTGTAATCACATTTTGTTCCTACAGTTCTCTTTTTCATCGTGATGATGGATGATGGTTTCATCGTGATGATCAGAAACGTTGATGCAAATAAACAGCACACAGATACATCTAGAAAAGACACTCTTTTATCATTATGGACCGTGGAAATCTAATGTCTCCAAATTTAATTCATTTGGAAAATCCAAATATATGGAAATTGAATAATTTAACTATTAGTTATATAATCTTTGTTGCTTATTATTTTGATAAGTTCATCTAAAATAAAATTTGAAGGTGTGATTTTTTTTTTTAATGTAATATAGTACATTTAACAAGATTTTTTAAATTTATATAAATATTTATTTCATTAAAAAAATTAAATTATAATTTTTTCAAATATTTTATTATTTTTTAGTAAATTTTTTATATTTATACGGATATTTTATATTGAATTTTATCAAATTTTTAAAAATTATATTTGATATTAAATTAAATAGTTATTTATGTTGATGAATATATAAAATAAAAGTTTAGTGTATCATGTGATTATATTAATTTATATTTTATTAATTGTATTTATATCTATCTAACTCATTGTAAATATATATATATTTTTGTTAACGTTAATCTAGGAAAAGTTAAATGAAATGTGTATATATGAGTATAATTAACATAGATTAATAAATGTGATATTTGAGAGTTAGTATATTTTGAAATTAGATGTTAAGATACAATGTAGAAAAACAAAAAAATTAGATGATTCATGCAAAGATTCTAGAACTTGTGATGTATTTAGATTTGGACTGCAATGTCTTAGTCTATTATTTACCTCAAGATTAGAATATTTTGTAAGTTTGTGAATGAGAACCAAGTTTACATTGGTAAAAATGTCTCCTACCTATGAACTTGATCTAGTATTTTTCTTTTCAATTTGTTAGATTTGTCTCCAATTCTTCATTTTTTAATATTAAAAGAATAGTAGTATTTAGAAATACCTTGGAAGGGTTGTCATTATGTCACAAGAAAACATGTTCTATTAGATCAACACATACAAATGTGTGTACAACATTGTTAGAAACATTCTCCACACATGCATATGCTCAAGTGGAATGTTTCTATAGATCTAGTTTCCTTTTAGTACAAAACTTGAAATTTTGTAATGTGAATTATTTGCCTTTAAATTCTCAAAGATACCAAATGATTAAATGAATTCCCTAAATTCATTTAAATGCAATGGCAATAGTAAATCATTAAATTATTTTTAATTAACCATTATAAGGAAAAGACTTAGCAAGAGTTAGCTATAATTTATATTTGAAAGGTCATTAAGTCTAGGAATCCATGGTTGACCCTATGATTGTGAGTCTAGGAACTAAAAAAACAAAGATAACAAGGGATAACATGCATAAAATGTTGGAGTTGATGATTGAACCCCATAGCTTCCAAAAGTAACCTACAAACAATTATCCTATCACAAATGAGAGATCAAAAGCAAGATGATTTGCTCAACAACTTGAAAATTGTATTGATGTGCACAAAACCTGAATGAATGATTACAATGAATTGTCAATCCTTATGTAAAGGAGATAAAAACCCTAGATTTAAAAGCATAGGAGAGGATTAAATTAGCTTGTGACAAGTGTCACCATCTTATGCAATGAGATAACATGTGTTATATTTAGCCAATCTAATAATAAAAATATAATTCATTAGTTTAGCTTAAGTCATAAAGTAAAAGAGGACCTAATTAGTTAATGATGATTAATTGATTGTTTAGGTAATTAACCTATTACTCTAACATACCCCCTTAAGATCAACATAGGGAGAAGCTAAAAACCTAATGAATAATACAATGATGGATGCAGAGTGGGTCCTAACTACAAGGTCTAATGAGGTACCATGAACAAGCAACTAAAATATCTCATAACTGGAGAAAAGGAGAAAATATCATGTAAAAAACTCCTCTCCAAAAGACAGAAAAAAAATAGAAGTGTACACAAGACAAAAGAATGTAGGACTTAACATGTCCCCCAAGTATTACTTTGGTGACAAAAGTACAATCAAGATATACCCCATAAGAGAAAAAATAATAGAAAATGAACCCCCCTAGAAGAACTAGCTCCTCTTCTAAAATTGAATGCTCAAAGAAGAACAATGAAGATGATCCAAAATATGGTGTAATGTAGAAGAAACTCTCTCAAGCTTAAAGAGGTCTCATGATGGGTATCATGAAAAATTTATCAAGGGTCCACATGTCTGAATCAATAGAAGCCAAATCAGTTGAAGAAAATCCAAACAACTATGAAAATACATGCAAAACAACCTCCAAAGGAAATGGTGAAGAGATGTGATGCAAGGGCTTCCGAGAGTCATAACTTTTGACTCAGAAGTCCATTTGGGCTAAAAAGTTTTGTGGGGAGATGAGTTATGAGGAGTTGTTTGAATTTCCAATGAACTCAATTTGGTACATGGTCGTTTTGACACTTTTTCGAGGCCAAAATATTTCATCTAGGCCCTCAAAATAAGCTTTTAGTATTTTTTGGTTTTTAGAAAGGTGTTTCTTTTAATAAATCGAAACTCACGTTTCCAATTTGAATTGTAAGTTGAAATTTAGTGTCACGATAGTGGTAGGAAGATATTTGGAAATTTTTGAGGTTAAAAGGATAGGCATGCAAAATTACCAAAAAAGGAAAACTATGACAATTATCAAAATTTTCCCAAAATGGAAATTTTTGGAATTTTAGATTGTTAGATATAATGGTTTTTTTTTTTCATTGTAGAGTAGGGAGGGATATAGAAATAGTGTAGAATTGAAGCAATACTTGGTTTACTAGATTTCTTTTAGCAGTAAATTGAGAAAATATTATTAATGGTTGTAGGAGTTTATAGTCGACGAGCCTCAACACCCCAAGATCACCTGCAAGACAAAATGATTTCTACAAGAGAGAAATGGTAGAAATAACATGCTATGAATATGGATGCAATATTTTCAAAATGAATATACAATGTACATATGAAGCCTTTCTTATAAAGGTAAGTTGAGGGGTAGGATTAGACAAGATCATGACAAATGTCTAAATCCTATCACATGAGACAACTAACTCATAAAAACCTAGGACTCAAGAATTAAATGAATTCCAACTAGATATGTGACAACTAATTCTTAACTAGAAAGATTCCTTCCTAGGACCTAAGTGGACTTAACATGTAAATAGGATCTAGATAGGTAAAACACCTATTCACACCAACACCCCCCCTCAAGTATAACTTAGGGAGTACTTATGCAAATGACACAAATATGGGTCTTGACTATGAGGCCATGTTAGGTACCCATGTACATATGCAAATGCAATCTTTCACAAATAGAGAAATGGAGAAAACCTAATGGGACAATACTCCTCCCCAAAAGAGAGATGAAATACAATAATGCTCCCCATGAACAATGAGAGGAAAAAATCCCATTTGAGGAAAAAGACCCTTTATAAGAGAGATGAAGAAGAGACCATTCAATCCCTCCTTAATGAAATAACCTACTACAAAGAAATGATAGAAGCACATTGGTGGAGTAACACTAGAATCCTTAATTAGACAAGAAAAGGAAAGATAATTCTGATGCTATAAACCATATTAGAGTCACTCAAGGACTCAAGTCAAAATCATGATAAAGCAACAATAGACCTGATTCCAAGGAACACTGGAACACTATCAATATGGTGTAACTTTAGAATCTAAATGAAGCAACGATAGATAGAACATGATTCTAATATTGAAATGAAGTGAAAAGATCAAAATTGCACCCTCCCAACTATCAAAATATCTAAGTAATCTCTAGGACACCCATCAGGGAAAAACTAAAATAATGATATACTTGGGATAGATACAAGAAAAATTGCATGGATGAAAATGTAGATCACCCAAGCATAGGACCAAGCCACCCCAATAGGTTTGTCCAATTCTTTAACTTGAAACCCTATAAAATTAGGCCAATCCACTGCTAAAAAAGCCACCCCAAATGTTACTAGGTTGCCCCACTGGCAAATAGGCTACCCAAACAAACTTGGATAAATTCTAGGCAAGCTGGGTAGATCATGGGTGAAACAATGTAGTATTGGAGGCCACCCAAACACACTCAAAGACTCTTAAATTCATTTTAAACCCAAAATAAATATCCCCAAGTTTATTTTATCCAAAACATGAAAGCATGGGAAGCATACAATATTATTTGCATGCTTGGCTCCAACTTTAAGGTACGTAACAAGATACAATAAAGGATACCACTTGGGTGACATATTACAATACATCCCTATACGAGAGGTCCAATGAAATACAATTATATTATAAAAATGAGGACTCAAATTCCCTTTCTTAATAATTTACAACATAAGTATAAAATGAATAAAACATGAAACTTTTGGCAACTTGAAGTCATCTTCAACTCCACCACGATCCTTTTATCCCAACAATGGTTTCCATGCCACCCTACCTAGTGGAATCAAATGATCCACTCCCACTATTCTAGGAGATAGTCACATGGGCCACAAGCACATCACTCACACCAAAAAAATGGGGAGAAGGATTACACACATGCCATACATGATTAAAACACTCTACATACACATAATATAAAGAGTTCATCCAATAATACAAGATGGATCAATCACAAGTAGGATCAAATACAAGTCCACATTGGACACAACATAAATTGAATATCACACAAGCCATCATTGAGAAAACTCACCAATATCACATTACAAATTCACATTGGGAAAACTCATGAATGTCACTTAACAAATCCACAAATTGGAAAAACTCACTAATGTCATACAAAAGATCATCATTGGGAAAACTCGCTAATGAAATATAACATAAGAAAACCTCATTGGGAAAACTAAACAATGACATAATAAATAACATGCACATGGAAGGAAATACAACATCCTTCAAGTACTACTTAAACTACACTAGGGTTAGATATTATAGAGCAAGAAAGGGATTGTGATCACAGACACTCACATGGGGCTCAACATGGAACCGAGTACCATCTTGTATAGATGAGGATGCTTTATCTTATAAATTTTATGCTCCATGAGTACCTTGTCTTCCTTGATCATCCTTAACCTATACATGCACTCAAGGCATGAGAGGGATATCCATTATCTTGGTTAATTAATTACCTATGTTTCATTAGTTTTCACTTGTTAACTAAAACTCCCCACACTGTGATTGCCTACATGCTAATTTGGGTTGGGTTCACGTTGGGAGCCACTCCCATAACCCTCTCTAATACCTACAACCTAAGCTCATCACATCCTCCAACGAATGTGACATGAAAAATAATGCACAAAAAATCATTTTTCTTGGAATAAAACAAACATGGTCCTATAATGTTCCAAATCAATAACAATTAAGGAGCTTTTTATTTCATATTAAAATTAATCTAGAATCAATTAGGAATTCAAAATTTCTAAAAAAACCACAAAGGAAAAGCATTCATTTTCCAATTTCACCATTAAAGAATGCTTGAAAATTTAAAATTCAAATTTTGATTATCTAAAAATACCCTTTGGTTATAAATAACAAAAAAATAGAGAGACCTCTTTCCCCAAATTAAAATTCATCACAAGTCATTCCCAATTTTTTTTTTAAAATTACTTACAAATGAAAAACCAATAAATTTTCAATTCCACCATTGAAGAAAAGCTTGAAAAATTCAAATTCAAATTTTAAATTTTTTAAAATACCCCTTTTCTCTAAATAGACCCAACAACAAAATTTAAAGGTCAAATCCACATTTTATGCATTTCCCCAAAAATTGGGCATTATAACCCCATATTAGTGAAAATTCTCATCTAACATGGAATTGAGTCAAACAAAATGCATTGGGAGATTTTTACACTTCACTAATTCTAATCCAACCTTTTGAATTAAAATAAAATGAGCAAGGGAGAAGGGGCAGGGGGCCTAGCTTGATTGGCTAAAGCATCCTGTTGCAGGCAAGAGGTCATGAGTTCTAGTCTCCCCCCAAACCCATGGTACCGAAGAGCATGTCATGCCAATGCCACTAGTTACATGAAAAAAGTTTACCAGGTGCACTATAGTTTATAGGGGGATGGATACCTGACTGATTCCTGCAGTCTAAAAAAATGAGCAAGGGAGAATAATTTAACAATTTAATTCAAATTATGACCAATTTTAAATTAGAGAATACCTCAAGCATACCAAATGAATGTGTATGAAAACTCCCACACACACTCCCCTTCCAATTCGTATCCCAATGAATCCAATCCTATCGAATTCCCTTTCTAAATACACTCCCAATCAACAATTCAATTTTTCACCATGAGAGGGTTTTCTCCTCTTTCAATTTATTCCCAAAAATAAAATTACATAATAAAAATAAAACCCATTTTTCCTATTTACTCCTTTTCCAATTTTCCAAATAAAACAATTAAAAAACATTTTCCTATTTTTTTAATTCTCATTTTCCTCAAAATCTAAATAAACACATCAATCAATCTCTAAATAACATAATCATTTCAATTTATGATTTAAATCTAGATTTAAGCTAATGTATAATTAAATTTATGAATTTCAAAATTAAAACAAGATATTCAAGTCAAGCATAATCTACATTTCCCAATGCATAAACTTTCACAAAGTAATTAAATAAAGACAAATTTATTTCTATCTTAATTCTATTTTTCACCTTTCTAAAACGTGGAAAATATTTTCATAACCAACATAGAAATAATCTAAATTCCTTACATTCTATTTATGAAAAAATATGAAATTTAAACATTTAATTAAATTAGACATTTACTAGCTATTCACAAGATAAAGGGATTCAAGAATAACTCCTAACTTAGATCTGGGTCAACATTGGTCAAATAAGACACATACCATTATTGATTCAAATACAATTACGGAATAGATAGGGAGGCCCAATGTGACATCTCCAAATTAACCACCATTAGGGAATAAATCAAAGATATGTAGCCAAATGGAGAAATAACCCTATATTTGTAACCACTCAATGCACATCAAGGACACTCGCTCAATGTATATATAGCCAAAGCACAACATAATCACCCAATGGGGTTCAATATCATAAAGCATAAAATTACATCCATGTATCCATCATATAAATTATCCATTTGAACATCAATAACCAGGTTCACATTTAATCACTATATGAAATAATATCCACATATCACCAAACTAAAGTATAATGATAAATCAAGTATATAGGCATCACATAGGCATATAAACATACAAAATTCCAACAATCGACATGTTGAAAAACCTCATATCAAACATGGGGCGATTCATACACATCATTCAGAGCAAGAGTAGAAATCACAACAAAGAACACCAAGAAAATGGTGATGTTGAAACACTAATCCTACATCTACAAGCTTCAAATGGAGGGGCACTACACAATGTACCCAACGATCACAATGATGAGGGAACTAGTGAGAGGGTAGGAGTGTTATTGCAAAGTTCAAAGAGTTGGCTTGTAGAATTGAATATAGATTCCCATTGCAAGACAAAGGGAGTAATCAAGTAGCATCCACCACCCAACTAGGTACATGGTATGCCCTTGGTGGTCATATCAAACCTATGCAAGTGCTCAAGTTGTGCTGCCAAAATAATATTACTAGCTCAACCAATTACATAAATTTTCTTAGTTTCCTCTTGATTTACATCCCTACAATCATTGTGGCCATAAATTCATAACTGAACTTGGGAAATAGTCATACCTAACTCTAGACCTCAATCCTAGGCTCTTCATGCTCAAATTGGATCAATTAGGCATGACATGCAAAACGATGCACAAACATGACATAAATTATTGAACATAAATTTAAAAAATTCACATCAAAAATTCATTAAGAGGACTTGAATTCTCCCAATCTAAATTAGTGATAGCTTTAAGAAAGCACCCCTCAAGAAAAGATATAAAATCCTAGTGAATCTTTCACTTTTTTGGAAAAAAAATAGTGATTTTTATTGGCAAATCTTTCCTTTATTAAAGAAGTATTAATTTTATTGGTGATTTTTTTTACATCACTAATATTTTGTAAATATTTTTGACAAATCTTAGAAAATAACAAGAAAATTCATTAATTATGATGGTAAATCCTTCTCATGGAAAAGTAGTTGCTCGACCTGATGGAAATGATTGATAGGTTTAATAAGGGGTAGAATCTATAGTATTTAGTTGTCAACATTGATTTAAACTATAATCTAATGGCCCTCATTATATTCTGCAAGTTAAAATTTGCTCACAATCTGTAATGCTTATGGGGGATCATTGATTTCCATTGAGATCAACAACCCAAAAAAAATATGGGCCCCATGAGCATTATAGATTGTGGGTACATTTTACCTTACAACATACAATGAGGGTCATAAGATTATATAATAATGGTGGCAAAAAAATATTAGAAATATACCCCTAAAGCAACTAATAATTTTGAAACACTATTGGTGAATTAATTTAGATTTCTACAACTTATAAAATTTAGGTGAATCCCATCTAATCATGTATCAAATAGTGTGGAAAAATTTTGAGTTAAATTTTTTAATAAAGTAAATTCTTTGGCGATTTAAATAAGATTAAAATATTCTTTTTTTTAAAAGTGGCAATTCAGGTCATGTTATAGACTAAACTATTAGCCAAATTAAGATTCTCAAATTTCAACTATTTTCCAATTGGTGAATATTAGCCACTAAAAAAATAATTGATCTAAATCATTCTAAAATTCTAAAATTCAGATTTTCTAAATTATTTTTATTCTAAACCAGATAATTTCTTTAAAACTCTATTGAAGAAAATTGATTTTCACAACAAAGCATAAAATAGTGAACATGATCCTAATGCAATTATCATGGAAAATCATTAAGGGGACACCAAATCCCACATTAAAATATTGAAATGAGAGAAAAAAATGAGATTCCTCTCAAATTAAAATTCAGTCATTCACATTACTCTAAAATCTATTACATAGTATTGGCTTTATAAGGCCATTATTCCTGTATGAAACTAACTACGTGAATATAACTTCCAAAACCAAATTTATTTATTAAATTAACAATAGCATGCTAATTTATTTATTTAATTATTTATGTCAAGTACTAAATTCTAATATCCCCCCTTAGTACTGACATAGAGATAAACGAGAAATTAGTACAAAATGCAAAGCTCTTCTTCTAAAGAAGCTAGCACATATGTTCATTTTCTATTCGTAGGCCTTGCACTTCTTTCATTAAATCTGATTGCTTTTCCAACACCTTGTTCATAAAGGTACTCATTTTTGTTTGCTGTAAAACAAATTGACGTAATAGTTCAAGGTGAAGATTATGTACATCTCCGTGGATTGCTCTTTGTATAAAACCAAGACTTTCCTCAAGTGTGTGTTGTACCAATTGAAGTGAAAATGATGAATGCCCTTGTTGACATTCTCCATGCCTTTTACAACGGCTAAAAAATCTGTTGGCAGCCGCTGGGATATATAAATTTTAAATTTTTAGAATGACAACAATGAATAGAGTGAAGTGTCAAACAATGGAAAGAATGAACACATCAGAGAGAAAGAGAAGAAATACAGATGAATAATGGAGTCAAAAAGGGTTTGCACATGGTCTACATTGCTCACATGTTGATAAATGAAAGAATGGTAGAAAACAATATCAGTTGCACGTGGTCTTCATTGCAGTACCATTGTAAACACCACTGTGAAAAAAATGGCCTTATAAAGCCAATACTATGGAATAGATTTTAGAGTAATGTGAATGACTAAATTTTAATTTGAGAGCAATCTCATTTTTTTCTATCATTTCAATATTTTAATGTAGGATTTGATGTCCCCTTAATGATTTTCCATGATAATTGCATTAGGATCATGTTCACTATTTTATGCTTTGTTGTAATAGATTTTAGAGTAATGTGAATGACTGAATTTTAGAGTATGAATAATATTTTCTCAATATTGCTAAAAGAAATCTAGAAAAACAAGTATTGCTTCAATTCTACACTATTTCGATATCCCTTCCTACTCCACAATGAAAAAAAACCATTATATCTAACAATCTAAAATCCCAAAATTGCCATTTTTGGAAAATTTTGATAATTGTTATAAAGCCAATACTATGGAATAGATTTAGAGTAATGTGAATGACTGAATTTTAATTTGAGAGCAATCTCATTTTTTTCTCTCATTTCAATATTAAACTGTGGGATTTGGTGTCCCCTTAATGATTTTCCATGATAATTGCATTAGGATCATGTTCACTATTTTATGCTTTGTTGTAATAGATTTTAGAGTAATGTGAATGAATTTTAGAGTACATGAATAATATTTTCTCAATATTGCTAAAAGAATTCTAGTAAACCAAGTATTGCTTCAATTCTACACTATTTAGATATCCCTCCCTACTCTACAATGAAAAAAAAAACCCATTATATCTAACAATCTAAAATTCCAAAAATTGCCATTTTTGGAAAATTTTGATAATTGTCATAGTTTTCCATTTTTGGTAACTTTGCATGCCTATCCTTTTAACCTCAAAAATTTCCAAATATCTTCCTACCACTATTGTGACACAAAATGTCAACTTACAATTCAAATTGGAAACATGAATTTCAATTTATTAAAAGAAACACCTTTCTAAAAACCAAAAAATACTAAAAGCTTATTTTGAGGGCCTAGATGAAATATTTTGGCCTCGAAAAAGTGTCAAAACGACCATGTAACAAATTGAATTCATTGGAAATTCAAACAACTCCTCATAACTCATCTCCCCATAAAATTTTTGAGCCCAAATGGACTTCCGAGTCAAAAGTTATGACTCTCGAAAGCCCTTACATCACATCTCTTCACCATTTCCTTTGGGGGTTGTTTTGCATGTATTTTCATAGTTGTTTGGATTTTCTTAATTTGATTTGGCTTCTTTTGATTCAGACATGTGGACCCTTGAGAATTTTTTCATGATACCCATCATGAGACCTCTTCAAGCTTGAGAGAGTTTCTTCTACATTTTCCATTAGATTTGCTTCTTCCTAAAGTGAAGAATAATGTTTTCTGATTTTGGATCTTCATTGTTCTTCTTTGAGCATTCAATTTTAGCAGAGGAGCTAGTTCTTCATGTGGGGGTTCATTGTCTATTCTTTTTTCTCTTGTGGGGTATATCTTGATTGTACTTATGTGACCAAAGTAATACTTGGGGAACATGTTAAGTCCTACATTCTTTTATCTTGTGTACACTTCTATTTTTTTTTTCTATCTTTTGGAGCGAAGTTTTTTACATGATATTTTCTCCTTTTCTCTATTTATGAGAGATTTTAGTTGCTTATTCATGGTACCTCATTAGCCCTTGTAGTTAGGACCTACTCTGCATCCATCATTGTATTATTCATTAGGTTTTTAGCTTCTCCCAATGTTGATCTTAAGGGGGTATGTTAGAGTAATAGGTTAATTACCTAAACAATCAATTAATAATCATTAACTAATTAGGCCCCCTTTTACTTTATGACTTAAGCTAAACTCATGAATTATATTTTTATTATTAGATTGGCTAAATATAACACATGTTATCTCATTGCATAAGATGGTGACACTTGTCACAAGCTAATTTAATCCTCTTCTAGGCTTTTAAGTATAGGGTTTTTATCTCCTTTACATAAGGATTGACAATTCATTATAATCATTCATTCAGGTTTTGTGCATCAATACAATTTTCAAGTTGTTGAGCAAATCATCTTGCTTTTGATCTCTCATTTGTGATAGGATAATTGTTTGTAGGTTGCTTTTGGAAGCTATGGGGTTCAATCATCAACTCCAACATTTTATGCATGTTATCCCTTGTTATCTTTGTTTTTGTAGGTCCTAGACTCACAATCATAGGGTCAACCATGGATTCCTAGACTTAATGACCTTCCAAATATAAATTATAGCTAACTCTTGCTAAGTATTTTCCTTATAATGGTTAATTAAAAATAATTTAATGATTTACTATTGCCGTTGCATTTAAATGAATTTAGGGAATTCATTTACTCATTTGGTATCTTTGAGAATATAAAGGCAAATAATTCACATTACAAAATTTCAAGTTTTGTACTAAAAGGAAACTAGATCTATAGAAACATTCCACTTGAGCATATGCATGTGTGGAGAATGTTTCTAACAATGTTTTGCACACATTTGTATGTGTTGATCTAGTAGAATATGTTTTCTTGTGACATAATGACAACCCTTCCAAGGTATTTCTAAATACTACTATTCTCTTAGTATTAAAAAATGAAGAATTGGGGACAAATCTAACAAAATGAAAAGAAAAATACTAGATCAAGTTCATAGGTAGGAGAAATTTTTACAAATGTAAACTTGGTTCTCATTCTCAAACATACAAAATATTCTTATCTTGAGGAAAATAATAGACTAAGACATTGCAGTCCAAATCTAAATACATCACTAGTTCTAGAATCTTTGCATGAATCATCTATGTTTTTTGTTTTTCTACATTGTATCTTAACATTTAATTTCAAACTATACTTTTTTTTTTTTAGACTGCAGGAATCGGGTAGCATGACCCCATATAAACTGCAGTGCACCTGGTAAACTTTTTAATGTTAATTTCAAAATATACTAACTCTCAAATATCACATTTATTAATCTATGTTAATTATACTCATATATACACATTTCATTTAACTTTTCCTAAATTAACTTTAAGAAAAAAAAAATATTTACAATGAGTTAAATAGATAGATATAAATACAATTAATAAAATATAAATTAATATAATGACATGATATACTAAAATAGCCTAATGGCCTTATAAAGCCAATACTATGGAATAGATTTTAGAGTAATGTGAATGTCTGAATTTTAATTTGAGAGCAATCTCATTTTTTTCTCTCATTTCAATATTTTAATGTGGGGTTTGGTGTCCCCTTAATGATTTTCCATGATAATTGCATTAGGATCATGTTCACTATTTTATGCTTTGTTGTAATAGATTTTAGAGTAATGTGAATGACTGAATTTTAGAGTAATGTGATTCACATTACTCTAAAATCTATTACAACAATCATAACTGAACTTGGGAAACAATCATACTTAACTCTAGACCTCAATCCTAGGCTCTAAAATTCAGTCATTCACATTACTCTAAAATCTATTACATAGTATTGGCTTTACAAGGCCATTATTCCCGCATGAAACTAACTACAGGAATATAACTTCCAAAACCAAATTTATTCATTAAATTACCAATAGCATATTAATTTATTTATTTAACTATTTATGTCAAGTACTAAATTCTAACATAAAATTCATCCAAATTCACTTTTGAAATTCAAAATTTTCATATTTAGTTTTTAACAAGAAAACCATAAAATTCTTCAAAAACTCTATTATTGAATGCTTGAAAATTCAAACTTAAAATTTGAAAATTATAAGAATAGCCTTTGGAGAAAATAAAGAGAATTACCTCAAACTTGAAAACTTAAAAAATACTTAATAACTTCAAATATAAGAAGAAATTTCTAATCCAACGCAAACATATAATCCATCATCCCTTTCCAATCCCATTCCAAACCCCAACAATCCATTTCATTTAAATCCATCCATTTTTTCATTCAAGGAATGAAGAGGGTTTTGAAAGAATAAATCTCTAAAAAGAATAATGAAAAATATAAGAATGTCTTTCTTTTATGCCCGTTTTCATTTATGTTTTTTAATTTTAATTTTATTTCATTTTCTTTCCTTTTTCTCTTTTTTAATTCCTCATTTTACAAAATACCATTTCCATTAAATCATTCTTAAATGGAGGCTATATGCTTCCTTAGGGATAAGCATGGCAACATCAAAACAAGGAACTCAAAACATGGAGAAAATGAAGAGAAACACCTCAAGCTTGAAACCTTCAAAAATAACTCCAAATTTAAGAAGAAATTCCCAATTCAATGCAAGCATACAATCCATCCTTCCTTTCCAATCCCATTCCAAATCCTAGCAATCGTCCATTTTTTCACTTGAGGGATAGAGAGGATTTTGAGAGCAAAAATGCTCTCAAAAGAATAATGGAAAACATAAGAATGTCTTTCTTTTATTTCCTTTCCATTTCTATTTTCTAATTTTATTTCTACTTTTATTTTCATTTCATTTTCTATTTTCCATTTTCTCCTTTATAATTCCTCATGTTACAAAATACCACTTTCATTAAATCGAAATTGCCTAATTTTTTTTTTCCAAAGGAAAATAAAATAATATAATTTAAATCACTTTCCAAATAACTAGAATATTTTAATCAATTTTCCTAAGCCAAAAAAATAATTTTCAAATAATAATAGGAATCAATTGTAATGAATTAAATAATATTTCTAATGCATATCACATGGCAATTTCCCTTTCTTTTACTTTCCAATTTTTCAATTCTCAATTCAGTAGGCACTATTCACATGTAAGATTTAAAATTTTAAAATAAAATTGCACACAAATAGAAAATGAGTAACCACAATATAACTCACACAATTACTAGTTTTCCACAACACAAGGAGTCTAAAATTGCCATCAATTCGGATTCAAACCATATTAGAAAACAAGGCTCGTCTCACACTCAATAAAGTGCAATAGAGGTCACCAAACATAATAGGCCAAAGTGATATTGATTTAAAGTAACCATTGGTGAATAAATCAAACTCATCAATTTAGGTGGAGAAATTCCTTGTATGTGCATTCCCAAAGCAAATGTCAAGTGTACCTACTTAATATATAATAGTTGAATCAATGCATATACACCCAATGAGGTACTATAATATACACATCAAATAGACATGGAAATGCAATCATCAATCAATATCTCATAATACATCAAATACAACGTTGAGTATATTTATCACAAAGAAAGGAACATTAGGGTATTACATAACATTTTAATTATATATTTCAAACTTTACTTCCCCTTGATAACCTCCTTCAATTAATTCTCACATTGCTCATGTTAAGTTTTGAATTTTAGTTCCCTATAATATCAGATTTGTACATATATAGCATGCAAACTCATTATATAGAGCTCAAAGTGTCTGTTGAAAGGATTTTTGAGTTCTTGTACTCCTCTCTTCTCCATGCCCATGATTGGAAGCCCATTCCCTCTTTAATAGGTTTTTAGAGAACTATCACTTCCCATATTTCCACTTTAATTTGTTTCTCACATGGTTTTTTATTTATAAATAGTTACAAATAGGCAAAGATGTGACACACCCACATATTTACACATATGAAACCTTGTCTCTTGAACTAGATCATTCCAATAATCATTGCATCAAGTTTGAAGTGTTAACCACCTAGCACCATTATCATTTGCATCTATTACTTGTCTTCTAATTTTATTAAAACATTTGAATCAATTAATGAGGCTTGAATATAATTAAGGCATTCTTAAGGCTTCCCTAATGCCATTAGTGCTCCTTACCACCACCAAGTTTTCGAATTGTAGGTGCAAGCACAACCAAGTATTTGTCTGTAGGTATAGAGAGTCTATAGACATTAGAACAAATCTATATAGAAAAGTCAAATATGTGGATCATTTTTGTGAGTCAAAGAATAAATCCATAGACACAAAATTGACCTCACAAATTATAAGAAAAAACCTATTTTAAATTTAAACAATCCAAATTAATGATCAAAATAGCGGACAACTACTTATTAATCATATAATCAACTAAATATTATATTCATCTTAGTTTTTAAATTAATAGATTTTGTTATATCAAAACTTAAAATTAAATTAATTAAATTATATTATTTTATAACCATTAAACTAATTTTAATATATAAAACTTCATTTTATTTCTTTATGTTATATAAACATAAATTAAAATTAAAAAATCAGTTATAATTTATTCTCAAAGTGCTAGAAATGAAAATGAATATAATTAGAAGAAACTACTTAATAAAAAATAAATAAAAATTGATATGAAATAAAATATTAAAAAAATAAGATAGTTATCTAGCAATAGACAAGTTTTGGACATTTATATTTATATATATTCTCTCCTCAGTCAAATTGGAAGAAAAAAAATCCACAATTATTTAATGCAGACTTTACACAAAGTTGTCTGGTTTGTTTTCAAAGTAGTTTGTATCAGTGGTGAATTGTTTATTAAGAATGCATAGTTAATGGAAGTTGTTTTCAGTGTTGGCTATTGGTTGGCAGACTTTGTTGCAGGTCTCACCTATGGGAATTTGCCAAATTAAGAAGATGATATAATACAGAGGAAAAAGTAATTTATCTTGATGTTAAATGAAAATCTTATAATACATATTTTTAGAATTATATTATATATTTAAACATAAAGTGTTGAATTTTGAGTCAAATGAATCATTATATATAAATATAGATATGTTGTGAAATATATTTTATAAGAAAAACTTATCAAAGTCGATAAGATTAAATGTAAAAAATAATAAAATAAATTATATAATTCATAGATCAGAATTGAAAATAAAAAAGATTTAGACATCTAAATGCACCAATGACTAAAATTTAGACAAGTACTATTCTTCAATATTTCAATGTGCGCCCACTTATTCTGAGAAACATGTTCCTTTAAAAATTTTATCCTTCAGAGTTGTACAATTGCTAGAGACGAGTTTTGGAGTGATCGCTGTTAGTTGGTGTAGGCGCAGGTTGCAGGCTGCGACCTGTGTGTTTGCTTGGGGTTTGGGTCTGCTGTGTGGTGTGTAGGGGGTTGTGGGGTTTTTTATTTGTTTGGCTATGGCGGGTGTTGAGTGTGGGGGTATGGATGGGGCTCCCAAGAGTCTGGTGGTTGCAGGCGGGAAATCATCTCTGGGAAAGGATGAGGGTGTGCATGCGCAAGGCATGGCAGCCTCTTTTGTGGGTGAGAGCTCTAAGCTCAAGAAAGTGAATGGGTGTCTACCAAGGAGTCTTGATCGTCCTGTTCTGGTTATTTCTCCAGAATCGGTGCACGATGACTTTTCTTATTGGACTCAACATGTTTTGATCTATAAATTTTTGGGAATTCGTGTATCCCTCTCGGCTTTGGAGTCTTGGGTGTGTCGTACCTGGCAGGTGGAGGGTGATTTTGATATTTTGGTAGCTGGGAATGGCTTTTTCTTGGTTGATTTTTCTTGCATTTCAGATCGGGATCGAGTTTTTGAGGGAGGCCCGTATTTTTTCAATCAGGTGGGTTTATTCATGAAACCCTGGCATGGGGGTTTTAATGCTGCAGAGGATTTACCTTCTCGGGTTCCGGTGTGGGTTCGCCTACCATGGTTGCCCTTGGAATTCTGGAGAGAAGACATTTTGCAATGAATTGCTGCTCTGCTGGGGAAGCTGGTTGCCATTGCTCAGACTACTCTAGTTAAGAAGGTATTTTCTTTTGCTCGCATCTGTGTTGAAATTGACCTAAATAATCCCTTGCCAGATTCTTTGGAAATTTGTATTGGCTCAGCTTCATGGATTCAATAGATTGATTATGAGTCCCTCCCCTTTCGATGTCGATTTTATCATGAATATGGACACCTTCATCGCCAATGCCCTCGGGTCTCTAGATTAGATGGAGCTTCTTCTCCTCCTCCTTTGGGGCCTTCGGTGGATAAGGGAGTTAAAAGTAAGGTGCTTGTGGTGCCTGTGGCTGAAGGAGGGCATGATAAGGATGGTTTCACTCCTGTCAAGCCAAAAGCTAAGGGGAGAGGTCAAAAGCGGCCTTTTAAGGACAAACAAACTGATCAAGGGTTTAATCGTTTTGAGGTCTTGGATAACTAGGCCTTGGAGGAGGGGATTCCTGTTGAGATGGTACTTGGGGCTATCGGTATGGATACAGGGCTAGAGTAGGCAATTGCTGTTGAGAACCCTTCTCTTCCTTCAGATAAGGAGAACTCTGGGTTTTCAGTTGTTGTTGCTAGCCCACAGAATGATATCATTTTAGCTAATTTAGCTAAGGAGGCTCTGTCCTCTGGTAAAGGTCAGGGAGTTTCTTATCTAGGGGTACTACAACGCCCTCTCAAGAAGGGACATTTTGAGCACTCCTCTAAAGTTGGTCGTAAAAAGGATGCAGATAAGATTAAATCTACTAGGGATTTGTTGGTTGAGTTTGGGTCTGTTAAGACCATTGGTACCCACTTTTCTCAACCTTCCTCATGATTATTCTTTCATGGAATGCAAGGGGGCTGAATAGCGCCTCCCGTCAGAAAGCTATTCAGGCTATGATTGGGGTTCATTCTCCAGATATTTTTTGTGTTTAGGAGACCAAGCTTTAGGTGGACTTCATGCTTCAGTGTGCCCCTCGTATTTGGTTCTCTAGGCAGTGTCAGTGTATTGATTCTAAGGGAAGCTCTGGAGGTTTGGCTCTTTTTTGGGATCCTCGTAAGGTTGTTCCTCGCTGGTGGATTTATAGCCATTCCTCTATCTCGATGGTGGCTTCGGTTTTGGACTCTGGTGAGACTATTTTGGTTAGTAATGTTTATGCTCCAGTTGATTTCTGGGGTAAAGGCCAGCTTTGGGCCCATAGCAGGTATGTTAGGTCATGTGCTCCTTACTTGCCTTGGATCCTAGTTGGTGATTTCAATGCTGTTTTGTGTTTGGAGGAGAAAAGAGGGGGGCTGCCGAGACTGGGTCCTGCTTCTGATTTGTTCTGGGCTAATGTGGACTTTCTTGCTCTTGTTGATGTTAAACCTACTAATGGCTTATTTACTTGGAATAATAGGCGGAGTGGGCCAGAGGCAATTTTTGAATGGTTGGATAGGTTTCTTGTTTCTTGTTATTGGGTTGGGGGTAGTCTGGTTACTGGCTCTGAGATTCTTGACTGGTGTGGATCTGATCATTGGCCAATTAAGTTTTCAGCTTCTCCTTTCCCTAACCCAAAGAATCCTCCTTTCAAATTTTAGCTTATGTGGCTTCGTGATTCTTCTTTGTATAATCTTATTGAGCAGTGGTGGTTGGATGGTGCCCCGACCTATGGCTTAGCTATGTACTCTTTTGTTAAGAAGCTGCAAAGTGTCAAGTATCATCTTAAGTGTTGGAATTGGCTTTGTTTTGGCAATTTTTGGGCCAAGAAAAGGGAAGCACAGGAGTGTCTTGCTGTTGTTACTCGCCAGATTAGAGATTTGGGTTTTTCAGAGGCTCTTGGGTAGGCTGAGTCCCAGGCTCTTAAAGTGGTGGAGGAGTGGGAACTTCGTGAGGAGATATTCTGGAAACAGAAGGCTTGGGTTGACTGGCTTCGAGAGGGTGATAGGAATACTACCTTCTTCCATCATTCTGTGCAGGCCCGTCAGAATAAGTGTTATATTTCTTCTCTTGTTAATCCTGATGGATTAGTTTTATCCTCACAACAGGCTTTATCTAGAGAAGCTCGCCAATTCTACTCCTCTCTGTTTACTGAGGATTCTCCTCCTTCTGATGTTGAGGATAATATGATTCTTTCTTGTATTCCTTCTTTGGTCTCTAATGAGTTGAATGCTTCTCTTATGCACCCGATTACTCTGTCTGAAGTGGAGGAGGTTGTTTTTGGGATGAATAAGGGGAAAGCTCCCAGCCCTGATGGGTTCCCTATTGAATTTTTCCAAGAGTTTTGGGAAATTGTGAAGTTGGATCTGGTGGAGGTTGTCCGGGAATCTTTTCATAACAAACAGATGCTTCGGGCCTTGAATACTACTTTTCTTGTTCTCATTCCTAAGAAGGAGGGTGCTAATAGGTTTGATCTCTTCCGACCTATTGCGCTTTGTAATGTGGTGTATAAGATTATTACGAAGCTGATTGTAGAGCAGCTTAAATCTTGCTTGCCTATTGTTATCTCAGAGGAACAAGGGGGTTTTGTGGCTGGTCGTCAGATTCTTGATGGGGTGGTGATTGCCTCAGAGGTCATTCATTCTATGGCAATCTCTAAGGAAAGATCTATGTTCATCAAGCTGGATATGGCTAAAGCTTATGATAGAGTTAAATGGAGTTTCCTTCAGAAGATTTTGTTGGCCTTTGGGTTTTCTTCTGATTGGGTCAGTTGGACTATGAGTTGTGTGACTTCCTCTTCCTTCTCAGTTATTGTGAATGGGGAACCTTCTGAGTTTTTTGGTGCTTCTAGGGGTCTTCGTCAGGGGGATCCTCTTTCTCCCTATCTCTTTATTCTTATGGCTGAAGGGCTTGGGCACTTTCTTAAATCTTGGGTCTCTCAGGGTGGGATTCATGGTTGGCAATGGGGGATGGGTCTGCCTACTCTTTCTCACCTCCAGTTTGTGGATGACACCTCTCTTGTGGGGCTAGCTCGTCTTCGTGAAGCTGATTCCTTTAGGAAAGCTTTGGACATCTACCTTGCTACTTCGGGTCAGAAAGTTAATGAGCAGAAGTCTTCTATTTTTTTCTTTAATACTCCTTTGGCCATCCAGAGGAGGATTGCTGCTATTTTGAGGTTTCAAATTGGATCTCTCCCCTTTGTCTATCTAGGGATTCCTCTTGCCATTGGGCGTCAACCCAGATCTTCTTGGCAGCTGTTGCTTGATAAGTTAAGGAAGAAGATAACACATTGGACTCATAGGTGGTTGTCTACTGCTGCTAGAGTTACCCTCCTTCAGTCTGTTATCCAAGCCCTTCCCATCTACATGTGTTTTGTCCAATCGGCCACTATGTATTTTCTTCGGGAATTTGATGCTCTCTCTCGGCAATTCCTTTGGAGTGGTAACTTGATGACTTCTAAGTGGAGCCTTGTTAAATGGGATTCTGTGTGTAGACCTAAATAGGAGGGTGGTTTTGGTTTATGCTCTTCTATTTTGAGTGGGAAAGTTCTTGTGGCAAAGCTTTACTAGCGCTGGTGTACGAATCAACACCAGTTGTGGGCCTGTGTTCTTAACTATAAGTATCTTCATGGTGTTGCTTCTTATGAGGTTCCTCGCTATCCTCTAGAGGGGAGTGGGTCTATGATTTGGTCTACTTTGAAAGTGGGAGCTCAGTTGATTAAGCAGATGCTTTTTTAGATCTGTCACTCAGGGTCATAGGCTCTATTTTGGTGGGATTCTTGGGATGGTCACCCACCTATTCTTTTTGCTTTTCCTCATCTTCAACCCCTCTGTGATGTTTTTACTGCTGCTAGTTGGGACACCGTAGAGCATTACAAGATTGATGAGCATCGTGGCTCTGTCGTCTCTTTTCGCTGGAAGCACCCTTCTGAGTGGCCTCCTGGGGGCTCTGAGGGGGATAGGCGGGAGCTTGCTCAACTTTTGGATTCCCGGGCTTGTAATTCATTGAGGGGACCTAATATTTTAGCTTGGGATGGCTTTGATAAGTCTAGGAAGTATTCTGTGTCTTCTGGCTATAAGCATTTGGGTCAACAGTTGTTTGGGGCTACTGAGGTTCCTTGGTGGAAGTATGTTTGGTATAAGTTGTCCTGGCCCAAGTGCAATTTCTTCATGTGGTTGGTGGCTCAAAAACTGTGTCTTACTTGGGATAATTTATGCAAGCGGGGTTTCCAGGGTCCCTCTTATTGTGTGTTGTGTCGGGAGGCTGAGGAGTGTGCTTCTCATCTCTTCTTCCAATGTTCCTATGCTCAGGAGATTTGGCATTGTTGGTTGCGGGTGTGGAATGTGCCTTGTACGCATGTTTCCTCTTTGGCTGAGTTTGTGGATCGGGGGAGTAGGGCCCCTGTTTCCACTTACTTTCTTCAAGTTGCTTGGGCGATTGGCCCTTCCCTCATTATTTGGAATCTTTGGTTGGAGAGGAATCGGCGGATTTTTCAGGATGTGCTGATGGGAGCCCCTCACTTGTGGTGGAAAATTTTGCATTCTGTGGGAGAAACGATCGCGGCTAAGTGTGATCTGACTATTCCGGTTGCTCCTTCTGACATTGGTTGTTTCAATCACCTTCATCTTCCTCCTTCACATGCAGCTTATGCGCATCAGGTGTAGGCATCCAACACCGAAGGTGAATAGGGAGGGAAGATGGTCTCCTCCTCCTCAAGGCACCCTAAAAATTAACACGGATGGCTCTTCTAGTGGGAAAATACCTTTCAAATCACAAGTTGTCGAGTAGACCAAGAGTGGGGAATGAGAATGCTCCTCCAGGATAACCAAGCCATCATGACTCATTCCAAGAATAATCTCCTCTATCAGTCCATCATGAACTAAAGTCCATATCCAGGTGAAGGCTCCCTCGGTCTTCCTGCTGAGACCTCCAAAGAGTAACCATCTCAAAGAAATATCTCTAATCATAAGAGAACTCCAACCATCACCTACATCTCTAAGTATCCATGAGCACCTGTAACCGATCAATCCATGCCAAACTCCAAATGCAACATAGTACCATCATGAAGTAATCACACAAATGATCAATGTACTCAATACAAAGAGACTCACACACAATCAATGTCAAATCTCCAACCACAGAATCAGGAACCTATCATGAAAATATGATCTAACCATCTCCTCCTAGGAGATCACATGCACCATAACATACATCCCGGTCTCAAGAGAACATGTAATATGCCAAAATCTAATCTAGAATCAAGAGTGTACCATGACATCATAACAAACACTCTAAGACAAGAAAATATGTCCCTAATAACATGAGGATAACCATACCAATGATGCATCCATGTCACTGCCAACAACTCCCACTGAGTCATGATACAAGCTACACTTGGCATCATGACAACCATCCTCTCCATGAAGATCATCCAGGTCTACACACACTCAATTGCAATGTCAGTAACATAACAAGTAAACCAGTATCTCCAAGCCAAGAAGATACATACAACCGCCATCAAAACATCACAAACCAAACCAACACCAACAAGTCATCACTGTCAAAAGCTCCCATTGAAAGTGTATAACCAATGAATGTAACAAGCTATCATGACATCATGATAAAACCACATGCTACAAGTCCCATGAACTGACTAATCAAGTACTCAAAACATCCATCCTCTCAATCCCAAAGAAACACACCAATGCACAAATGACCATAGACAAGGCCAACTAATGAAATTTACAACATCAATAAATCAAACTTGGTGGATCTATAGATAGTCCACATTTGAGTCATCTCACTGCAATCAATAGGTTGCACACACCTACCAACCCCATAACTCATAGATCTAATCATTGAAACATGCAAACTCATTATCACATTAGTGACCACAAACCGAGATATCAATGAAGACAACCATGCATACATCAAGACTCAAACACCAAATCAACCACTGATCTGATTTTCCAACAATGTCCACAAAAGAGTAATCATATTCAAGGAATCAAATAAGCATCAAGAAGATAATACCAATCTCTTGGCATCAAACCATATCATCGCCAAACACCACATACATGATCATGTTGTGCCAATGCATCAAATGTACCTACATATCCATGACACCATAACCATATCCATTGTTGTACCTACACTCAACTATCACCCATATGAGACTCCAAGTCTCAAACCATGTCCAACCATGTCCTCAAAGCTAAAGATAACCTGTGTACCTGTCACCATCAAAGTCCTAACTCTAAAAATCACCTATAAACCTATACCAAGAAGCACCAATCTGATAATCAACTATAACATCATAAATAACATATAAAAACATGTACTCCCTCAAGTATTTTCCGCTTGACTCGTCCGAATGCTCACACATTCACACCTGAATCTCAAGCACCTACAAGTGATCAAACAAGTACCAAACAATCCCTGTAGCACAAACTAATAAACAAGCTGAACCACTATGTAATACAAGTTGTAAATTCTCTCCAAGGCATCTTCGAAATCGAAAATCCGATTCCGTATACAAAAGATATGACAAAAAATGTGCAAATGAGAACATCTGAATTCCAGGCTCAAAAAACATGTCAAAATTACAAAATAAAAAAACCAAACCTATAGCACAACGTAGTGCTCAGAACCAACTTTCCAACGACTACAAGAAGTCAAAAAACTGACATGTTGAGTGAAAGTTATGTTCATTTGAATAAAAGTTCTCCAATCCATCCTACTAGTGGCTTTGTGGTATTACTCGAGTGGTGCTTTGGTGGTGCGAGGGTGGCAGATTTAAAAACCCATTTAAATACAATTTAATTTTCCAAATATTTTTTTTTTCCCCTCCCCTATATGGTGGACCCGACCCTTTTATAAATTCTGGCTTATATTTTTTTTTAAGGTCCAAAGGTTTGTGGTCTATTGGTAGACATTTAAAAATTTATTAAAACATTTTAAAAAATGTTATACGGCGGTTTTTTTGTTTAACACCCTGTAGGGTGGGGGTCGGCTCTATTGGCGGCAAGAATTTTCGGTTGGTCACTATCAGTCATAGCCAACAGTGCCGATAGCGGCAGTATTGCCGCTGGTAGACTGCCAACTATAGGTATGACACATAGTGGGGTGGGCCGGTCTATGGATGCCCTCCTCCTTGCCCCACTTGATAATTTTTTTTTCAATAAGATTTTCTAACATGAATTTCTTCTTTTCTTGCAGGAATTTTTTTAAAATAAAATTTTCACCCTACAGAATTTTCAACAAAGCCCTCCGACATATTTTTTCTATGAAAATTTTTCAAGCTCGGGATTCTAAATACTTTATTTTTTTACACATGCAAAATGGACTTTTACTAATTTTTTTTTCCTTTTTTTCAACTTTTCCAAAGTAGGTCAAATTTTATGTCAAAATTTGTCTCTCGGCCAACCTGAATCCAACCATGAGGTTCATTTTGTTCCAGGAGGTCATTCATGAAAATTTCCCCTCATAAAACCCCCACATGCAAACTCAAACCAAGAAACCCCTTTTCACCCAACATTGAAAAATTTCAGATTTGCAATAAACCCAACAAATCTTGACAACCCAAAAACCCAAATCTGCATAAAAACAAATGCAACATGTGTTTCATACCTTGTAATGCCTCAGACCCTACATGCATGTCCATGGCATCAACTTTGCAAAAACTCTCAAACCAGGATTATAATAAAAAATCTTCAACCATGAAAGCTCTGATACCACTTGTTAGGAAATATTGCATTCAAACTCAGAATCTTAAACCATTTCCCACATAACCCAAGAGAGATTACCATGCATACAAGTTTTCCAAATGCATAGATCAAATAGACAAGCCACAAGATAACACAAGATTTACCCTGGGAAAACCCTCAAGAGAGAAAATCCCAGCCTCCAAAAGCATCCATACTCCATCATATTAATCAGCCATAAGTTAATACAAGAATTACAATGAATACCTTTGAAGCTTCAAGCCCTCGAATGCACTTTCATGTGTCTAAGCATGAATCCACACATCCCATGACATGTTTCACAAATGCACTCTTCAAGAAGACTCAATAATCACAGCCAACCTGCTCAGCCCGTTCACCCAACCCAAAACCACTACATTGTGTTTGCTTTCACAAACACAAGCTCACACGAATACAACTAGTGGTAAGGTAAAACCATGTACCACAAAACCATGTGAATACAAAACCACTAACCCCTTTTCTAATATTGGGTAGTAAGTTGTTACATTATTTAATTCCCCAATATTAAATTACTATCACATGTCTCCTATGCAAATAGTAATACAATGTTACAATAAAACGTTACATGGGACCAAATAATTACCTAATGTGATTAACAACACGACCAAGATGTATCACAACTAAATAATTATTTAATTGCAATAATATAATAAAACATTTTATGCAATGGTGTACAACACCATACCCCAACATCATGCACACAATCAAAAGCCCATTTAGCAAGAAAATCCGCAACCCCATTCCATTCATGTGGAATATGACAGAAAGAAACAAAATCAAAGGAGGCACACAAATTAAGAATCTATCTTATAATAACAGCCAACTACCAACTAACATCATCTAGATTCTGCCTCTTCAGAAAATTCACCACCACCTGAGAATCTGATTCACAAATGGTGCATCTCCACCCTAGAGCACATCCACACTCCATGGCACACAAAATGGCAAGAGCCTCCATGAAATTATTAGTATACCAGCCCTTATAAACCGAAAAATTAAACTCAATAGCCCCTGAAATAGGTCGCCCAACACCCCCAATACTAGCATGACCATGATTTCCATGAGAAGAACCATCCATATTAATTTTTAACGTCCCCTGAGGGGGAGGACTCCAGCACTCCTCCCTATTTATCTTTCAAAGGGGACAGCGACATCTATTTCTCTTGACCTGGCCAACACTCTGAGCAACCCCCCTTTGAAGAGGAAGATTGAGACGAGTACAAAAGATAACCTCTCCAAGATCCAGACCCTCATCCAAGTCACACTTGGCATAAATTTTTTTAGTATTATCTCTTTGATTATCATTACAAGAAACTTTTGGATTTGACTGTATGATTTTATCCCCTCATTGTTTCGGATCAAACTACGTGATCCATCATCAGAAAAGCAAAACAAGAGAAACAAAATTATGTAGAAATCATATGAACTGTGAAAATCATATGTCTACAATCTTTGATTATCCTTTTTGATTAATTAGGAATACCTAAAAAATTGTTTTCTACAATTTTCAATGTGCAGTTGCTCAGATTAAACTTCTAAACTAATTTCTAACATGGCTATATTCTCAGCCTTACGAGAACGTGCAGTCACTCAGAATTGAATTTCTATGCTTTTTAAATCAATTATAATACCAACCTTACGAGAATGTTTATATATATATTCTCATAATTTTTTCATATTCTCACTAGTTGCTGCACACACAATGTTTATATATATTCTCAGTCAAATTGGAAGAAAAAAAACCACAATTATCTGGTATGCTTTCAAGGTAGTCTGTATCATTAGTGAATTGTTTATTAAGAATGTATAGTTAATAGAAGTTGTTTTCAGTGTTGGGTATTGGTGAATGTATAGTTTTCTAAATTTCTGTTCAGGATAGAAAAAGTTAAGAAGATGAGATAATACAGAGGAAAAAGTAATCTATATTGATATTAGATGAAAATTTTATAATACAGATTTTTAGAATTATATTGTATATTTAAACATATAAGTGTTGAATTTTGAGTTAGAAAAAATATTATATATAAAGATAGATATGTTGTATTTTACAAGATATTTTGTAAAAGAAGTTTATTAGTACTAGAGTTTGGTTTTATTAGTTAACTAGTTATTAATAATTTAGTTTTCAACCAATAAAAACAATATATGAAAAAAATTAAAACAAAATTCAATTTTGTAAAGTGAATTTGTAAAATATTTAAATTTATAAATTACAAAATTATTTCTTATGCATATGATTATATGATTGGTTAAAAAGTTATGTGTTATTGATGGATTTGTAGGAATTGTAGGAAATTAAGTAAACACAAATAAAAATTATTTTAGATATTTATGGATAATTGACTATTTAAATTATTTAAATAGTAAGGATCATTTAATTCATTCTATTCTAGTTAAGTCCCGAATCTCCAAAAGAAAAATTATTGACATCTAACTATTAAATCTCAATGTCAAGCATACCAACAATAGATGTCAACTACTCAAACCAAAGGAAGATCGAACCAAATTTACATTCCTACAACAAGAGCAACTAACTATCTCATGTAATCTTTAAAATAAATTTCCCTTAAAGCTAACACTACAACTCAAAACCCAAACATAAAGAGATAGCAGAAACATAACTATAATTATGTATCTACTCTACAAATAAGGCCTCAAAACTAACATCTGCAACTCAAGACTATAGAGAAGCTAGAATTAAATACACTAATAAATATTGTATCTAAAAACCAAGTGGGAAATACCTATCGTACCATTTACCACCAACTACACTAAGAGTGGAGTATGATATTATTCTACCTCTAAAGTACAATATCCTTAATAGGTCCATGTTGAACTCACATCCAACTCTAGTTGAAATCAAGTAAAGAGACTCACTACTCCAAAACATGATATCCAAAAGTAATACATCAAACCTCACCCAAGTCTAATATTGGTGTACAATTGATAATATTATACTAGCTAAAATCCAACTACAACATTGTAATATAACATTCTATGCCCACAAGGAAAAATGATCACAACACTCATCTAGCAAATAACAACAAACCACCATCAAAGCTCCCAATACATGATCAATAGAGAATCTAGAAACTTACCATGACATTATGATTTACAACCCCAACCATGACCACTTTTCCTATAACAATTGAGAAAGTGTATAGAATCCATGAAATCCCACTTACCTCATAATTTGTATACTCAACAAGGAAGATCATGTAACCTAATAAAATATATTCTCTACCACATATTCATCACTCTAAAACTCAAATGTGTAATCCAAAATCCACCATGACACAATAAACTATTATTTGAACTAAGGATCATCTATCTAAAGCAACAAATTAAAATTGGAAACTCAACCAAAGACAATAAGAGCCCTCTATGGAAACTTGAGTTGTCTACATCTTCAAGAAATGTGAAGATAAGCATCATCTATTAACAAAGTTATTTATATGTATATCAACTCTCACTTCACACATATGACGACTCTCAAGAGATCCTCATGACAGTAAAAACCACAACAAAATCACTACTAAATATGATCTATCACGAAGTGACACATCCAAATCACCACTAAAGTTCCCACAAAAGGTGGTCCCAAGTTACACATAGAATCATGATAAACATCTCCTAATAGAATATCATCCATGGCCATCACACAATCAAAGAACACAGATACACCAGCACTAGCTCCTAAAGAAGAGTTGTTGTCTCCAACCAAGAAGATAAAAGTGACTATGTAACTACACAAAGCTTCTACTAAACTATGATCCAATGCCTTTGATGCCACCACAATCAACTACTATAGGTCCTAAAGAATAACTATCTTATCTAGAGTCTAAACACCATCTATCTACATCATTATAATGAACATGCCAATACACTGGAAAATGATAAAAAGATCCAACTAAAAAAATCTAAACTAACACTATAAAATACATGTGGATATATATAACCTACACATGAGGTATTTATGCAAACAAGCCGCAAAACTATACAACTCATAGTCTAACCCAAACAAGGTAACATATAGGCTCAAAACCATGTTAGTAACATCCATAATAGAGATGTAATTAGAAATAACATGTAGATTCTTCATGACTTAAACACCAAATAAAATCTAGATCTGTCTTTTCATAACCCCATAATAACATAGCCATAGTTTAGAAACCTTAAAAGTAAACCAATATCAATATTAAGTGATGAAGCACTTACCAACACTTCCACACTTGAGAAGGCTATAATAAACCTCCTCAAACCATACACAAAGTATGCATATAAATATACAATTCTATCTCCATGCAAAAAACCCTAAATAATAGTCTTTTATTGAATCTACAAAACCATAAATTTTTACTAACAAATAAAACCTATGAAACCATATATGCAAATCTAAATTCATTTAAATATTTGAAAACCCATAAATCTAAAAATACCAAATCTATAAACCAAAGCAATAGAATGTCATAGATAAGCATAACCACATATAGTAAATACAAAAATTGTAAAAGCCATGGATCCAAGCAACATGAATCTATAGCTTGCGAGTATAATCATCCACAAAGATTAGAGGGTTATACAATAACCAAGCCACTAGAGAGTTAATTCCACAACCATCATGAAGTACATGCAAATGGAGGAATTGGATTGTTTATGAGCTTCTAAGTTACCAAAAGATGAACTCCACAATTCACATGCATCTAGTAGGCAATCATCTAGTACTTTCATAAAACAAGGGGCTAAAACCATGAACCCAACATAAACACTCCATATAGTAGTGAACATAGCTAGTGCTTTTCCATGTGACTAGGGAGGTAAAAGAAAGCACCCAACATGAACACTCGTCTAGTGCACTTGACCACAAGATAAAGGAAGATAATCTAGTGAAAGTTCAAAGTTGTCATGCACTTTAGACTAACTTCTTAGCATGAGTGAAATTAAGTGTTTTTAATTAAAAGTCAATTTTAGTCAAATATAATTTTGAGCAGGTGCATTTGGGGTGAGGCTAGAAATTTCCCTCACTAGTGTAGAAATTTTTTCTCCCACTTGTCAATCATTTGGAGTTTTTAACTTCTCGCCAATCAGTTGGAAAAAAATTGGAAGGAAATTATCTATGTTTATATTTTTTAATATCTTCTATTTTGAGTGGGCAAGTTCTTGCGGCGAAGCTTTACTAGCGTTGGTGTACGAATCAACACCAGTTGTGGGCCCGTGTTCTTAACTATAAGTATCTTCATGGTGTTGCTTCTTATGAGGTTCCTCGCTATCCTCTAGAGGGGAGTGGGTCTATGATTTGGTCTACTTTGAAAGTGGGAGCTCAGTTGATTAAGCGGGTGCTTTTTTGGATCTGTCACTCAAGGTCACAGGCTCTATTTTGGTGGGATTCTTGGGATGGTCACCCACCTATTATTTCTGCTTTTGCTCATCTTCAACCGCTCTGTGATGTTTTTACTGCTGCTAGTTGGGACACTGTAGAGCATTACAAGACTACTGAGCATCGTGGCTCTGTCGTCTCTTTTCGTTGGAAGCACCCTTCTGAGTGGCCTCCTGGGGGCTCTGAGGGGGATAGGCAGGAGCTTGCTCAACTTTTGGATTTCTGGGCTTGTAATTCGTTGAGGGGACCTGATATTTTAGCTTGGGATGGCTTTGATAAGTCTGGGAAGTATTCTGTGTCTTCTGGCTATAAGCATTTGGGTCGACAATTGTTTGGGGCTACTGAGGTTCCTTGGTGGAAGTATGTTTGGTATAAGTTGTCCTGGCCCAAGTGCAATTTCTTCATGTGGTTGGTGGCTCAAAACTGGTGTCTTACTTGGGATAATTTATGCAAGCGGGGTTTCTAGGGTCCCTCTTGCTGTGTGTTGTGTCAGGAAGCTGAGGAGTGTGCTTCTCATCTCTTCTTCCAATGTTCCTATGCTCGGGAGATTTGGAATCGTTGGTGGCGGGTGTGGAATGTGCCTTGTACGCATGTTTCCTCTTTGGCTGAGTTTGTGGATCGGGGGAGTAGGGCCCCTGTTTCCACTTCCTTTCTTCAAGTTGCTTGGGCGATTGGCCCTTCCCTCATTATTTGGAATCTTTGGTTGGAGAGGAATTGGCGGATTTTTCAGGATGTGCTAATGGGAGCCCCTCGCTTGTCGTGGAAAATTTTGCATTCCGTGGGAGAAACGATCGCGGCTAAGTGTGATCTGACTGTTCCGGTTGCTCCTTCTGACGTTGGTTGTTTCAACCGCCTTCATCTTCCTCCTTCGCACCGGTAGCTTATGCACAACAGGTGTAGGCATCCAACACCGAAGGTGAATAGGGAGGGAAGATGGTCTCCTCCTCCTCAAGGCACCCTAAAAATTAACACGGATGGCTCTTCTCGTGGAAACCCTGGTCATGCTGGTATTGGTGGTGTTGGTCGGGATAGTTCTGGGGATGTTCAATTCATCTTCTCTATTTATAAGGGTCTTCATACTAATAATCTTATGGAGGCTCAGACAATTTTACTAGCTATGGAGCATGGCAGCCAGTTGGGGTGGCGCAGGATTATGTGTGAATCTGACTCCCTGGTTATGGTGAACTTGCTAAGCAGGCAGAGGTTAGATGATGTCAGTTGGCAGCTGGCTTTGATTATTGAACAAATTCTCAATCTTTGTGTTTCTCTTGAGTTTGTTACTTTCACTCATATTCCTAGGGAGTGGAATGGTGTTGCTGATTGTTTGGCTAAATGGGCTTCTGATCATTTTCATGATTGGAATTTGGTTGATCGGGGTCAATTACCCCCTGATTTGTCTCAACAGTTGGACCATTTGGTGGAGCTGGATAAGGCTTTGTAATGACTCTGCTATGTAATTTTCTTGTGTTTTAATAAATTTTTACCCCTCTTTTATGTTAAAAAAAAATTCATGAGACCGC
Source organism: Sequoia sempervirens (assembly GCA_007258455.2). Lineage (NCBI taxonomy): Eukaryota > Viridiplantae > Streptophyta > Pinopsida > Cupressales > Cupressaceae > Sequoia > Sequoia sempervirens. The sequence continues at coordinate 164,451 of VDFB02023471.1, forward strand.
CCACTTTAAAATATTTCTAAAAAATTTCAACAGTACTTACTGAATTTTAAGAAAAAACTGCTTCATAAAATTGTAACCTTATCACACTAACAACATGATTGAAAACTCTATAAATGATCAACACAAAAAAAAAAAAAAAAATGAATTAAGGAAACTAAGGATTTATCATCCAAAATAAGATTTAGACGTATTGTTCTTCAATATTTCAATGTGCACCCACTTATTATGAGAAACATGTTGTATTAAAAATTTATTCTCCAAACAAGGGCAGCATTGACCTGACACATACTTACTGTTCTTGAATAATTTTAAATATGCCCATTCATTATGGTAAACTTCCAAGGATTTACAGCTGAACCAAGTATTTAAAAAATATCAATAAATCTATATTACAGATATAATTCACACAGGTCAGTGTCTCCACTTGGATATAACAAGAGCCACTTACCAACACGTATCTATTTCATGTTCGACTCTGTTCATACTCTATCTTGATTTTTCTGCGAGCTGGTGCAAAATTTCCATTCCAAGATTCAATATATATAGTTGTATTTATTCTTAACATAGCATTCAGAAAAGAAAGAGCTTTAAGCAATGGATGTATTCACCAACATACCAGTTATTGTGGTAGGAGCCGCCATACTTGTTCTTGTGGCAACAATTCTACTAAAGCACCATAGAAATTACAGGAGCCATCTCCCACCAGGCCCCAGAGCTATTCCTGTATTCGGCCACCTCCATCTTTTCATAGATAAAACCAAGCCAATTCACCAGATTTTAAATTCACTCTCATCACTCTATGGACCTATTATGCATCTCAAATTTGGTAGCTTCCCTGTTTTAGTGATAAGTTCTTCAGACTTAGCCAAAGAATGTTTTACAGTAAATGATAAGTCTTTTTCTTCTCGCCCTCAGCTTACACAAGGCCAGCTTTTGGGCAACAATTATTCTATGCTGGCTTGGGCTCCTTATGGCCCCTACTGGCGAAAGGCTAGAAAAATCTGTGTACTTGAGCTTCTTACTTCCAAAAGAATCCAATCATTCGAACCCAAGAGAATGCAAGAGATATGTAAAACAGTAAAGTCTCTGTTTCATCAGACACAGATGGAGAGTATCGTTAACATGAGAAGTGTTTTATCCCACTTGAGTTTTAAAATTCTGATGGCTATGATCATAGATGATAGGTATTTTGGAGAGGATATGGGGATTTCGGTAGATTTAGTCACCTGTTTGATTAAAGAGTCCTTCGTGCTTCACGGAGCAATCTGTATTGGGGATTATCTTCCCTGGTTGAAGTGGCTTGATTTGCAGGGGTATGAGAAGGCTATGAAGAAGGTACAGGGGAAATTAGATTTGTATATGCAGAGAATTGTGGAGAAGCACAGGGAGAAGGGATTAAAAGAGGAGGGAGTGATGGAAGACTTTATTGATGTGTTGATCTCGCAAGCAGAGGAGAATGGTGACGCAATACCTGATAAAGATGCATTTATTAAGGCAAATGCTATTGTAAGTTGTTTTGACTTTGCCAGTTTTGGTATTTTTGGTTTATAAATTCTGTGTGTAGATGGTTGAGATATTAAGGATAATCTAAAGACTCATTATTTGATTCATATTAGGACTCTCAGAATTAGAATATGCCCCTAGTAACAACTGATAAATTAGTACTGAATAACCACCTAATGCACTAGACAGCCTAGTTCCAAGCAATACATGAGGTATAAGTTTCATATATTTTGTGTTGAAATATGAATGGGTGATTGCTAACTGCAAGTGAATTTTCAAATGCCTAATTTATTTTTTCAGTATGCCAAGTTTTTCAGTGTATTTACTAGTTGCAGGTTTATTAACCATTGGGTTTCAGAGATATTGTCAAGTATGATGTTCGAACAAGTAGCAATGTGCATGATTGATGGATTCATGAAAAAAGTTCAATTTCATCAATATTTTTATACAATACAATGCCCAGTTTCATATACAAATTCAGCTAAACCCTCATTCAGCCACCATTTGCACATTCAACCGACACCCCTTCGGCTAATCATCCTTATAAAGATGTAACTAGCCGCACACACATTAGATTATCATATCCCCACCATTACTTGCACTAGTGGTTCTACAGATTCAATTGGTAGGAGTCCAAGAAAGAGTGTTTTACTTAGATCCTTTCAATTTTCAACCTAAACAAGTGAGTTATGTTAAGGATGTGCATGAGAAATAGGTGGTCAGCAAAGCGTAACTAGGGTGCATTAATGAAGGCTATGAGAAAGAGGAATAGTGGGAAATAGAATGGGGAAATGAAAGAAATGAAAAATTGGGGAAAAGTGAAGAGATGAAAGGAGGTGAGTAAAGGGTCCAACAGTAGTTCCCATATTCAGGGGAGGTACACATCTTAATAGGATTCTGTCCCAAACACTAACTTAACAATTTGCCTACCTAAAACTTACCAACTTAGCTAAAAGATTTGCAATTTAGTTATGACAAATAGTTGATTCATGCCAATAAACAGGCCTGTTGATTTGGAAAAGGGAACAAGAGATTATTTAGCATCAGTCTTGCACAGGCCCTACCTTAGACCAAGGGTATAAATGCCCTCACCTGACCAAAATCTAATCCTTCAATGCTCTTCTTTCAGTCAAGACATAAATGTTCTAAAGACCCTAGAATTTCTCGATACCAGTTTAGGAGAGCAAAAATTTAGTAGTTATTAATACATGGTTTTCTATGACATCTCTGAAGAATAAAAATTATGAACAGCTCTGAGAATTCGGATTGAGAAATCATCACATTCAGAAAATAAGAATGAATAATAAAGAACTTTGGTCAAACAGCAGGCAAGAAAAATGAACTGTAAATGTATATAAATTTCTATTACAATTAACTCTATAAAAAGAGATTAGAAGACAACGATCAGGCTGTGCAAAGAATAAAGCTTGACAAAACAAAAAACCGAAGCTAAGGAAACTAACGCAGTATACAAACTGCAGTTTTATTAAAAAAAGACAAAACACTGAAAGCAACTAATAAAAGCAGCGAGATAATTGGTCATGCAATCTTCAATCTCCCCCTGAATGATCAATAGGGGTGAGTCCCAACTGATGTCTCAAAGCAACAAAACTGGCTGTAGGAAGAGCCTTGGTAAATATATCAGCAACTTGTTTAGATGTAGGGAAAAACTGCAATTCCACTGTCACATTTTGAACCAAGTCACATATAAAATGATGTCTGATCTCAATGTGCTTCGATCTACAACAGGATTTTTGGTCATTGCAATGGTACTACTGTTACAATAAATAGTAGTTGGATGTTCCTGAATCAAAATGTAGATCCTCTAAAATATTTCAAATCCATATGAGTCTCATTGGCAAAAAGATTCTTAAGTGTGTGAGTGGTACACAAAGATTCAAAATAGTAGAATCATGAGTTTGATCTCATATGATATTTCCAAACAATTGTAATGTTTGAGATTGAATAAAATAATATTTGCATGTGTTGAAAAATAATTTCTGTTTGTTACATCAATTTATGTGTTTTTTATTTTCCTTCAATCTCTGCTCAAGAAACATTTGAATTATCAATACATTCGAAGAAATTAACTTCTTGCAAGTTTTGATTTTATCTCTTTTTCTTGCTATTAATATTGTATCCTTGTAGAATATGTTAAGTGCAGGGACCGATTCATCTTCAATTTCCCTGGAGTGGGTACTGTCATTGTTATTGCAACATCCCCATGTAATGAAGAAGGCACAAGAGGAACTTGATTCTAAAGTTGGACGGAAGAGACTGGTGGAGGAATCAGACATACCCCAGTTAACATACCTGCAGGCAATAGTGAAAGAGACTATGCGTCTTTATCCACCGGGTCCTATAGTGGGGCCGCACGAATCTATTGAGGCTTGCATGGTGGGAGGCTATCATATTCCTGCAGGAACAATTATGATGGTAAATGCATGGGCAATTCATAGGAATCCAAGAACGTGGAAGAAGCCATTGGAATTTGTACCAGAGCGTTTCATAGAGGAGGAGGTAGAGATAGATATGTATATGAGAGGGAGTGGCTTTGAGATGATTCCATTTGGGGTAGGAAGAAGAGGATGCCCTGGTGCTTCTTTGGCAATTAGTGTGGTGCAAATAACTCTTGCAAGGTTGCTGCAAAGCTTTGATTGGTTTCTTCCAGATGGAAGAATCATTGACATGAGTCAAGGGGCTGGTATGATAATGGCAAAGGCAGTGCCTTTGGAGGTTTTCATCAAGCCCCGTCTTTCCCATCATCTCTATTAGCAAGAGGTTTAGATTTAAACTGTTGAACTCCTTTGCTTTTGTTTATTTTCTGAGTGCAGAATAAACACCCTGTTGGTATGATTGAGAGCACAAATAATCGATCTTCTTCAGCTCAATGCTAAGGAGCATTTGCTTCCTTCTATGTCTTAGATTAAGAAGATTTCCAAAGGAAAACATATTGTAAATAGATTAAGAAGATTTCCAAAGAAAAACATATTGTAAAAATAATGCTTCTTCCTTCTATATTTTAGATTAAGAAGATTTCCGAAGGAAACATATTGTAAAAATATTTCTGGATAAATTTTGCAGAGGTTATTGAAGCTTCTTTGGATAAACTTTGTAGAGGTTATTGAAGTTTTTCTAGATAAACTTTGTAAAGGTTATTAAGTATTACCATGTTACTGCTTCTATGCAAGATCATCAAATTGGGTGAATTTCTTATTATTCTTCCCATATTTGTTGGATTTTTTATTTACTTTATAAAAGTTTATTGAAATGATAGAGAATTGAGAAAAATATATTTTAGTGTTTACTTCTACGAAACCATAAAATTTAGCTAAAAAATGGGGATTGTTACTATAAGACACGAAATTAGATTTATGCAATCAAAAAATGTATTTGCAATTCTTTGTAAAACAAACATTTCATTAACGTACAAAGTGTTAAACTCAGCACTGTTTGGTAGAAACTCTGGCAAGCTATTTTTTGAGTTGAAAAGAAAGTTTTTAAACTCATCCAAGTCTCAATCTCATCTTAATGCTGTCTCTCGCTATAAAATTGTAGATGAGATTGAGATTCAAATATGTTGGTCTTCACCCAAACTCCATTAGTTTCATCACACTTATTATATATTCCTCTGAGCTTTTATATAAAGAATGATTGTTAAAGTTTTACATTTATTGAGTCATTGACAACGAATTAAGATAATTTTAGTGGATATTCACCGTGTTCATGGGTTTGAATCTTCATGTTGAAGTTATTGGTATTCATGTTGATGTCTTCATGTTCCAAACCTTTATTAGTCAGTATGGCCACGTGCTTTGTATTCCTAATAGACTACTGTGCTTGCAGGTTTTGACTACTTCATTAATACAATGTGTTCATTGTTAATTTCTTATAACCTAGCAACAGATTAATTGCACAATAAATTCGTAGAAAGAAATCTGATTTATAACAATTAACACAACTGGGTTAATTAACAACTAAAAATAGCGAAAGCAAAAATAACACGAAGCCAATCACAAATAGATAATAACACAAATTTACCCAAGAAACCCCAATGCGGGGAAAAACCTGCAAATGTTGGATCTTCTATCCAGCCTAACAACAAACTTTTATTTCGAAAATACAATATGAGTTTGCTACAACAATCTTACATTTATAGAGCCTAGTTGCTTTACTTAGCGTGCAAGGAAAGAATATTTCCTTGCTTTCTTTGGCTTTAATTACACATAAAATCACTCTTGGATTTATCCTATCCTCACAAACTCGAAAACATTCTATTAAAGAATAAAAATTCTGCTATTGCTAAAAATCCAACTCAAATTGTTTTAAAGCATATCCAACTCAAGTTGCTTTAAAACAACTCCACATCCCACCTTTCAAGCTACAAAAATCAACACTCCCTCTCAGTGAGGAAGGTGTTCTGCACAACACCCAACTTATACCTGAAGAATTCAAACTTGCTTTTCATCAAGGCCTTGGTCAGAATATTTGCTATTTGTTCGTCCGTAGGAATTATGTAATGGAGCTTCACTATCCCCTTCTCCAGACAATCTCTGATGAAATGGTACTTGATCTCAATGTGCTTTGACTTGTCATGAAACATTGAATTCTCAGAGAGTTTGATACAACTCTGATTATCATAGTAAATGACTATAGGATCCAACTCCTGATCAAAGAGCCAGCTAGAAGTTTTCGAACGAGATAGCCTCACATGTAGCCATACTGGCTGCCATATACTTGGCCTCTGCAGAACTCAACGTAACTGACTTATGTTTCCTGCTATACCAAGAGACTGCTCTTGATCCCAAATTGAAATTGCACCTTGAAGTGCTCTTTCGATCAGCTGTACTGCCTGCCCAATCTGCATTGGTAAACCCCTCGAGCTTCACTCCATCTTGTTGAACATAGTTCGGCCCATAATGAACTGTGCCTCAGAGATATCTCAAAACATGCTTCGCAGCTATCCAATGCACACATTTAGGTTCCACCATAAACTGACTGAGTGAGTTCACTGCAAAATAAATGTCTGGCCTAGTACTGACCAGATACATAAGAGCTCACCTATCAACTATTTGTATAAAGTTGGGTCCACTGCCTCTGATTTGGAAGCATCAATCTTCTTCCAGTTGGTCACAAGTGGCGTTGACATAGGCTTACAGTTCTCCATCCTGAATCGCTTCAAGATATCAAGTAAGTACTTCCCTTGTCCAAGAAATATTTCTCCTCTTTTTGCCACAACTCTAATCCCAAAAAGTAGTGCATCAACCCCAAGTCCTTCATCTCAAACTCTCTTGCAAGATTTCGCTTGCAGTGTGCTATGAGCTCCTCTGACCCTGTGAGAAATAAGTCATCAACATATAACACCAATAATTATATGAGAAGTTCACCCTTCTCCTGAACATAGTATAGGTTTGGATCAGCCTCACTCTTGACGAAGCCCACACTCTGCAAATAACTTTCAATACGTGAATACCACGCCCTGGGAGCCTGCTTGAGTCCATATAGTGCTCTTTTCAACCTGAATACATGAGAATCCCTCCCATGTGCTTCAAATCCTTCTGGCTGCTCTATGTAAATCCCTTCCTCAATCACTCTGTTGAGGAAAGCCGTCTTTACATCCATCTGGTGAATCCTCCAACCCATCTGTGCTGCTATAAAAATGATAGCTCTTATGGATGAGTACCTGGCTACTAGAGCGAAAGTCTCATCATAGTCGACTCCTTCCTTATGAGAAAACCCCTTTTCCACAAACTCGACTTTGAAATTTTCCACACTACCATCTGCAACATGCTTAATCTTATACAACCATCTTGAGCCCACCACAGACTTATCTTCTGGTCGTGGTACTACCTCCCACACACTATTCTTCATGATGGAAGAATACTCTTCCACCATGGCATCTCTCCACACTTGGTGCTTGGATGCCTCCTGAAAGCTAGAAGACTCTACTTCAATTAATTCACTCATAAGTGCCACATAATCAGAATAACATTTGGGAGCCTTTCTCTATCTGACTAAATCTTGAGGATCACCTACATATTCTTGAGCCTCTCTCAGTGTCTGCTCAGCTGCCCTGTTTCTCCTCTTCTCGGTAATAGGAATCTGAGGCTAAGGAATTATTTGTTCCTCCTTCTGCTCAACCTGCTCGGTCTGCTTGCTCTTCTCTCTAGCTTGCATGACTGAAGTTTGAGGAATTTATGCTGCCACAACCGTGGGTGATTGCTCCTCCTCATTCATTAAGTTTTTAGACTTTTGAAGAGCCCTCTCTTCGTTGAACTTCACATCTCTGTGAACAACTATTTTCCTGAGAGCAGGAATGTAAACCCAATAAGCCTTAGAAATTTCACTATACCCAACAAGGATACCCTTCTCTACAATAGGCTCTAACTTGGTTCTCTTCTCAATAGGAATGTGACAATACGAAAGGCATCCAAAGATGCAAATGTGCCCCAAATTTGGTTTCTTACTGGTGAACGCCTCTTCTAGATTCAACTTTCCCAACACTTTGTAAGGGCTCCTATTCTACAGACACAGCTGTATTGCAAGCTTCTTCCCATAAGAACCAAGGCATATCCTGATCATGAAGCATGGACTTGGCTTCTCCAACTATCACCTTGTTTTTCTTTTCAACAACCCCATTCTGCTGAGGGTTGTATGGAATTGTCAACTCTTTCTTGATACCTTCCTGAGCATAGAAATATTTGAAGGAATTCAAGGTATAATAGCCTCCATTATCAAACCTTAGTATCTTGATCTTTCTCCCTATTTGGTTCTCCATGAGAGCCTTAAACTCTTTGAACCTATTGAACACCTCATCTTTATTCTTCATGAAATATGTCCACGTCTTCCTAGAGAAATCATCAATGAAGGTAACATAATACTCATATCCATTCAAGGATGTTGTTGACATAGGTCCACACACATCTGATGTACAAGATCCAAAATCCCTTCGGATCTAGTGTTGTTGCTTGGAAAACTGGTCTTGGCATATTTCCCAAGTGCACAACCTTTGCACACCTCATGCTTTTCTGTCTTCATCTCAGGTAGCCCCGTCTCTATTTCCTTGAGAATATTAAGTGATCCATGGTGAAGGTGATCCATCCTCCTATGCCACAATTCTCTTAGCCCTTTATAGCTACTAACCAATGCATGTGCTGGATCAAACTGTAACCGAAACAAGCTTCCATGCTTGACTCCAATCACTTTTGCAACTTTGGAATCTTTGGGATGAATATAGACTTTTTCCCTCTCAAAGGTCACGATGTAGCCCTTGTCTTCCAAAGCAGAAACTAAGATTAGATTCTTTGTCATGCCAGGGACATACAACACATCCTCCACCAACAAAGGTTTGCTAGACTCCCTCTGAAACTTGATGGTGCCAATACCAGTCACATGGTACTTGGCATTGTCTTCGAGCTCAATATAGAAATCTAGCTTCTTCTCCTCTAACTTGGTGAAACATTCTCTAACTCCCATCATGTGGCGAGAAGCCCCACTATCAATATACCATACCCTATTGGCAATTGAACTTGAGAGACAGGTAATGAGTGAAAACTCATTCTCAAATTGTGATGCAAACTTGTCCACCTCTACTATAGAAAAAAAATGCTTCTTCTGCTTGTCCTTATTTTTCTTATTGAGACATTGACTGGCATAGTGACCCATCTAATGGCAACAAAAACATTTTATCTTGCTTAGATCTTTCTTCTTCCCACTCTTGGAAGAAGAACCTTCCGTTTGCGCTTTATTGGACTTCTTCTTACCCTTGCTTGCAAGAGCAATATTTTCTTCATCTTGACCCTTCTTCGTTTGGTCTCCTCGATGAGCACCTTCACGGATCTCCTCCTGAAGAAAATTATCCCAAAGTCTTGCCCAATCATGTAGCCGATCTCTGCCGACAACACACTTGACAAACACTTCCTAGTGCTTCGAAAAACCATTCAAGGCTATACACACCAACTCATCTTCATCAATCGTCTCTCCAACAATAGCAAGCTCATCCTTGACCTGTGTTAGCTTGGACAAGTAAGAGGTCACACTCTCGCCTTTCGACATCTTGGTATTATGCAATTTGTCCTTGAGCATCATCTTACGACTCTGATAGTCGCTATGATAAAGTTTTGTGAGTGTATCCCACATCTCCTTGGCGGTGTCTTTCCTCGATAAATGAGGAATTAAATGATCTCTTACTCCATCCAGAATAATCCTCTGAGCCTTAGCCTCTTTGACTTCATGTGAATCTAAAGCAACAAGATCATTTGTTGGTGGTGTCACTTCTATACTAGCATAGAACCACAACTTGTTCTCCTTGAGAGAAGATGTAATCCGAACCTTCCATCTCATCCACCATCCCCATTTCATCTACACTCCCATCTCAAAACATCATGCAAAACATCCTGCAAATCACAACATCATTTTCTCCGACCCAACCCAATGTTAATAAGGGAAGTGCATTTCTCAATGCAATTCAAACACACCCCCTTGTTAATAATCAAAATTTGGATGCAAACACCGCCTTGGAACAAAACGTACCTCAAAACCCATTACACAAAATTTTTCTCTCACCTTTCATCATGATCCATCATCATCATTTTTTCACGCAACACCTCAAACACCTCTTCTCACAAATTCGCAAGAAGAGGGAGATATTTTCGGACCAGGGGGCATTTTCAATACCACAACACAACTCACACCCCTTACATTTCCACCACTTCCACCATTGCCATTGTCATCTACACCACTCCTTGGTTTAGGGCTTCCCCCTCTACCAAGTATCGATCAAAACATCTCAACCATCAATCAAAGCACTATGCCAAATGCTCAAAACTTGTTGTTGATATCGCAACAACAAACGAAAAACACACAAGCAATGGCAACATCATCAAACACCCCCTTAGTATCACAAATCATGGTCTCTCAAGGACCAATCACATCAATAGCACCATCCATCACACAAAACATCAACACCACCTTCACAAACACCATCTCGAATCCACCACTACCCCCACCATGACCAACTTCCACCACATCAAGTCAATACAACACAACATTGCAAGCTGCTTTTCAAAGAGGATACCAACAAGTTCATAAACAAAAAGCTGTATATCTAGCTGCTCAACAAGCCGCTCAAGCTGCCCAAGCAGCCCAAGCCGCATTGCAAATGCAACAAGCCGCACAAGCCCAAGCTTTATTACAACAACAACAACAACAACAACAAGCCACTCAAGCTGCACAAGCATCACAAGCACAAAAGGTTGCTCAAGCACAAATTCTATTGCAACAAGCAACACAACCACAAACAGCCCAAGCGCAAGCGCAAGCTCAATATCAAGAACAACAAGCACAAGCACAAGCACAACTTCTTGTACAAGCAGCCCAATTGCAAGCATATCAACAAGCATTAAAGCAATACCAAGAGCAACAAGAAGCAACAAAATTGGCAGCCCAACAACAAGCACAACAACAAGTGTTGTTAGAACAACAACAAGCACAAATCTTAGTGCAACAACAACAAGAACAACAACAAGCGTTGTTCATACAAAAGCAAGTAGAAGCCTACTTCACCCACCATAACATACAGATACCATCGAACAACGCACCAACCAACCCATCCATCCAACTAACGATTGAAACACCCCAAAACAATTTCATCCCACCCCCTGATCCCCAAAATGATGTGACGACACAACTCAGGTTGCTTTCACAACAAGTGCTCGACCTTCAATCAGGACGAACAACCAAAACACCAAGCAACTTGTGTCCCTATCCATTTGATAGGAGCCTAGACATGAAACCATTCCCCAAGGGATTTGAAATCCCCAAATTTGACAAATATCGAGGGATGGGAAACCCTGAAGATCACATCAGGGAATTCCAGGTTCATTGCATGGAGGTCGCATATGACGATACTTATCTGATGCGACTATTTCCTAGGAGCTTGGCCGGCCCCGCTATAGAATGGTTCTCTCGCTTACCTTCAGGAATTAGAATATTCCAAGAAATTAGAGATGCATTCATTAAAAATTATGCATGCAATATCACAATGGATGTTAGTCTAGAAGAACTCTCAGCTCTAAAACAAGGAAAGGATGAATCATTCGCCTCATTCCTACAACGAAGGCGATCCAAGTCGAATCAAAGCAAGTGGACCATGCCAGAAGAACAACAAGTGTGCACCATCATAGCCAACCTTGAAGGATGCTTGGCATTTCATCTCAAGGTTCATGACATCACCACATATGAGCAATTGATCTCCAAGGCGCTTGGCATCGAAAGAGCCCTTGTGACTCAACCTGCAGAATCAACATCATATCACGAACAAAAAACAACCGCCCACCATCAAATTACAATGATAAACCTCGCACATGGGAAAGGAACAAAAACATCACTAATGATGGCATCGTTGATGCCAAGGTGGTCATTAGTGGTCCACGCCAAAATATACCCACACCACAAACCCAAACACAACACCAAAACAATCATCACAAAACATACCATCCAAACAACAATCCAGCCATCAATAATCTCAATGACCAAAGAGGACCACCCCAATGCAAAAGTTATCCCAAACGAAAATATACCATTTTGGGGGAACCACTTAAGGACATAATGAAAAAACTGATTGACGAAAAACTCATCAAGCCTCCTACATTTGAAAATTACCAGGAACCTGACATCAAACCTCCTTGGTATAATGAGAATCAACTTTGTGAATTCCACAAAATCAAAGGTCACACTACAAACAGTTGCATGAGACTCAAAAACATCATCCAAGATCTCATCGATAAAAAAATCATAAACGTGGAACAAACTATGGGAAATCAAGACCTTAAGATATATATGAATCCGATGCCGAATCATAGTAACAAAGGAAATACAAATGATAAAGGGAAGGGTAGTGTAAATCATGTATATGAAACAATCGTTGCCTCCCTAAATGAAGACTGCATGGTCATCACCATCAAGGGAACCCATGCCGAAGATTGTGGAGTCACCACAAGAGGCGGCAAAGTCACCATCGCAGTCCCAACCAAATAGAGTCCCCTCATCTAGATCTGTTCCACATAGCTACAATGTCTTAGATCAACTCAAGAGAATGCGAACACACATCTCCATCATGGAGTTGTTAAAAATATCATCAACTCATAAAAAGATCCTTGAAGAAGAATTGGCCTCATCCACTGTCCCCGCAGATCTCAATGCGGAGCAATTCCAAGCTATGGTCGAAAATATCATAACACCTAATCTTCTTACATTTTCTGACCAAGATTTCCCTGCCCAACCATCTCACAACCGTGCACTTCACTTGGAAGCCATTGTACATAAGAGCAAAATCAAAAGGGTCTTGGTGGATGGAGGTGCAGGCTTGAACATATGTTCCCTAAGCCTTATCAAGCAGTTGAAAATATCAGAAGATTCCATCGACAAAGGAAAGGGCATCACGATAAGAGCATATGATGACCAAGAAAGAGTGTCTCAAGGCACGATTAAACTCCCTATTCAAGTAGGGCCAACTCTAATGGAAACCACTTGTGAGGTTTTGGACCTTGACTAGCCATATAATATCTTCCTAGGCCACCCATGGATCCATGCGATGAAAGCCGTAGCATCAACCTTCCACCAATGTGTGAAATTTACACATAATGGACAAGAGGTTACTATCCATGGAGATCCAAAACCGTTTTCATATTGCAAAAATCTTGAGGCCAAGTATTACAAAACTTCCCAAGTGCCAAAAAATAATGAGGGCCCATCCACATCATACATCGACCCCGCCACCCTCACATCCACTTCTGAGACAGAGACACCTGCCATTCCCACCATCTCTGACATCAAACTCATCATCCAGGAAGACGGTTGTGGAAGTTACAAGCTCCCTAACAATGCTTTTGTGATAGGAGAGTTACCACAATCTCCTAGATCATAGGTATTTCCACAAGTAAATCAAGCTTCCACATCACACACGTATCTTGAAGACTATCCCAAATTCACAAGATGGGGAGACCTTGGCCAGGAGGTTATTGAAGTAGATCCATCACACATGTTATATCAAGATGAAAGACCGATACCTGAATTACCAATGGACGAGACAAGCAAGGGCCTACAAATGACGCTCGCTATGGGCTACGACAGAAATCAAAGACTGGGACAAAATGACAATGGCCTCATAGTACCTATCATGCCAGAGACGTGACCAATAACAAATCTTGGCCTTGGATGTACTCCTCCAAGTATAACCATATGTGGCCGAAGTCCTCTGGTTAGAACGGTTAAAATTTCTCCTCAACCAATACTAGCAGAAGCACGCTCACCAATATCCATAGATAGAGACATACATAACTTTATAACTGAGGCCTATATTAGTAGTGATGACAAGGATACCATGACCAATCTACCTAGGTTATTTGAGGATACCACCCTTTGCATGATTAGTACCTTATCTTTCGAATCCGCTTATCAAAATCATGAGATCCATTTAGTCTATCCCCAACTCATCGACCACGACCAATGAGGACCACCAGTTCTCAATACATTTGAAAACGATGAGGCGCTCTCAGAATTCATGGGATTGAGGGATAACATTCCAGATGGAGATCACAAGGAAGGGTTTATAATGGAGTTGGACACACATGCTTATTATGGGGAAACGATTGAATCCTTCAGTCGCAAAAGTGAGAAACTAAGAATCATATCTAAGTCCTTGAGTGAAAACCACACTGTGGCACTCTCTGAAAAGAAAATAGTAAAAAGAAAGGACGTATCCAATGGTGAAAAACTCTCTGAGGTGCCTGAGGATGAAGGATTCAATCTTCCCTTAAGAGCTATTCATCAGGAGAAGTCAATAGTCTTGGCCGAAAAAATGCAATCCTGTCAACCTAGGAATAGAGGAGACCCCGCATATCACATTCTATGCGGAATCACTATTATCAGAAGAGCAAGAACTCCTAGCAGCATTCCTAAAGGAAAGGAAAATAAACTTTGCATGGAGTTATGCAGACATGCCAGGGCTTGATCCAGAGACTGTGGTTCATCACTTAGCAGTATATCCAGAGGCAAAGCCAGTCAAACAAAAACTTTGAAAAATGCATCCTCAAATTGCCTTATTGGTCAAAATGGGGCTCAAAAAGTTGTTAGATGCAGGATTCATCCGACCAATCGATTATCTAGAATGGGTGTCAAATTTGGTACCTATTTCAAATCCTGATGGAGCTATCAGAATCTGAACAGATTTCAGAGATTTGAACAAAGCATGTCCAAAGGATGATTTCCTGCTTCCTAACATCGACATGATAGTAGACATGATGGCAGGGCATGAGATGCTATCACTAATGGACGAATTTTTAGGATACAACCAGATCATGATAGCAAAAGAGGATCAAAATAAGACAACCTTCACTTGTCCATGGGGACCTACTGCTGGAACATGATGCCATTCGGCCTAAAGAACATAGGAGCAACATACCAAAGGGCCATGACGTTGATATTCCACGACATGATTCATAAAATAGTCGAAGACTATGTCGACGACATTCTAGCTAAGTCAAGAAAAAGACAAGATCATATAGCAACCCTAAGCGCTATCTTTGACAGACTAGAGGAATACAAAGTTAGACTAAATCCCAAGAAGTGCATCTTTGGCGTACAATCAGGTAAATTGCTAGGATACATAGTGTCCATGAGGGGTATCGAGGTGGATCTGGCAAAAGTAAAAGCAATCCTCAAGATGGAAGCACCAAAGACATTAAAACAATTGAGAGGTCTTCAAGGCCACCTACAATCCATTCGAAGATTCATAGCACAACTGGTAGACAAGTAGAACCCATATTCTCACCTACTCCACAAGGGGGTAGCGTATAAATGGGACACAAAGTGCAAAGAGGCATTTAACAAAATGAAAGAATATCTACTGACATCGCCAGTCTTAATGCCACCCATCCCAAAGAAGCCATTGATCTTATATGTGTCAGCAACAGTAGCAGCCCTTGGGGCTCTCTTGGCTCAGCATGATGAAAACGGAACGGAGAGGGCTATCTACTATATTAGCAGGACAATGGTTGGTCATGAGCTAAACTATTCATTCATCAAGGCAGTAGTGTTTGCATCACAAAAATTCAGACATTACATGTTGGCACATAAGATAAAGCTCATTGTGAAAATTGATCCCCTTAAGTACCTACTATCAAAGACAATGCTAATCGATAGAATGGAAAAATGGGTAATGATATTATCAGAATATGACATCGAGTATGTGGAGAGGAAAGCAATCAAGGGACAAGTCATCGCAAACCAACTCGCAGAAGCACCTATTTATTCTGAGAATCCTCTTGTCTTAGAGTTTCCAGATGAATCCATCTTTAACCTCAACATAGCCAACCACTGGAAACTATACTTCGATGGCTCATACACACAACATGGATCAGGAGCTGGTATCTTCTTCATCACCCCATAAGGGGATTGCATACAAGGTCATATAAACTGGCATTTCCTTGTACTAATAACATCACAGAATATGAGGCTTTAACCATAGGTCTTAGAATAGCAGTGCAATGGAATATCATTGCTCTCAAAGTGTATGGAGACTCTCAATTGATCATAAATCAAGTCAATAATGAATATCATACCAAGGATGAAAAGCTCACTCCATACAAGAAATTGGTGGAGACTCTCAAGGAATCTTTCATTGAAATAACATTTGAGCAAATTCCTAGAACCAACAACAGAGCAGCAGACGCCATGGCAACAATTGGGTCCCTATTGGATATCCCCAACAACATTCCAAAATATGAATTCTTGATCGAGAAGCTTCTCGTTCTCGCATTCGAGGTACCAGAATCAGAATATGTGTGTGAAATCGTTGGTCCTGGCGATCCTTGGTACCATGACATCTACACATATATTCACATAGGAATCATACCCGCAGGCCTACCATCAAACCTAAAGAGAACCTTTGTTAAAAAGGCATCCAAATTTGTCATCCTAGGAGATACCCTATACCATAGGAGCATAGAAGGTACCTTACTACGCTGCTTAAACGCTGAGAAGGCATTAACCACTCTAACCGAAGTACACAACGGTATCTGTGGTTCACACTCGAGTGGAATGACCATAGCCAACAAACTGCTGAGGATGGGGTATTATTAGCCCACGATGGAAAGAGAAGCACATGATCATGCCAAGAGGTGTCTACAATGTCAGCAGCATGGGGACCTCATCCATGCTCCAGCTCAAGAACTTCACCCGATCGTCACACCATGGCCCTTTTCGCAGTGGGGACTCGATCTCATTGGGAAAATCACACCCACCTCATCCAACGGCCACAAATTTATTATAACTGCAACTGAGTATTTCAAAAAGTGGGTGGAATCCATACCCATGATGTATATCACTAGAAAGCAGATCTCAAAATTCATCTTGAACTATCTCATCTATCATTACGGTGTCCCACAAGCCATTATCTTAGATAATGAGACACCATTCAAGAACCAGGAGGTTCGTGATTTGTGCGTGAAATTCAAAATCCAGCATCGCTTCTCCACCTCGTACTATCCCCAAGGCAATGGCCAAGCAGAAACTACAAACAAAACCATCCTCAAAATCCTCAAGAAAATAATCAATGACGTAGGTCGTGACTGGCATCTGCAGTTTAATCCTGCCCTCAGGGCCTATGAACCATCATCCGCACACCCACTGGCGCCACCCCATTCTCCTTAGTTTACGGATCAGAAGTGGTTCTCCCCATTGAGATTGAGCTCCCATTCCTCAGGATATCACTGCAAAACCTCATCACAGATGAAGAGTACCGGGTATCAAGACTAAATGAGCTAGAGCTACTGGATGACAGAAGAATCGATGCTTTGAATAATTTGCAAGTCTATCAAAATTGACTCAAACAGAGCTACAATAAGAAAATCAGAAGCAGGACTTTCTAAGTTGGAGAACTGGTCTTAAAAGAAAATCAGAAGAATGTCCCAAACCCAAGCAACAAAGGCAAGTTTGAACCTAATTGGTTGGGACCATTCATCATCACAACAAGTTACAAATCAGGGGCATATCAGTTATCAACACCCGAAGGGGAACCTCTGCAAGAGCCCATGAATAGCTCTCATCTCAAAAAGTTTTATGCCTAAATCTTTCAAGGTATAGAACCAAAAAAATCCAAAAAATCAGAAAATGTCTTGAAAAAATGGTTACTTCGCAAAAACTTGGCAAATCCGGTCTTGGTAACAACAAAAAATCCAAAAATTAGAAAAAGGATAAAAATAGTAAAGAAAAAAAATCGTCCTAGTGAAAACCACTTTGGTGGCACTTTGGGCAAGTACCTTGGTGAAAACCTAACAAACAGGTGCCTTGTGTAAATAAGCACTTTCCATCCACCAGGATCTTTACGACTTGTTTGGCATCATCCATCCATTTTGCTTCCATCATCCATTGTATTCAGGTCTCCATCCATCACTCATCCACTCGCATCCGCACCAAAGCTTGGTCCTGTTTTTGTATCATGATCCCTCCTAGTACTACTCGGCCCATCCTCAAGGTCAGTTTGTCCTGCCTTTATCAGAGTAGTCTATTGCGTCACACTGGGGGCACATTCTCATCAGATCAGATTCGTGTATATTCTTAAAGTCCTCAAAAAATAGAAAGTCCAAAAACATCAGAAAAATAGAAAATCCAAAAACATTCAAAACATATCAAAATCCAAAAATAGGGTCGTCTAGTCCAACTACGTCATCTCTGAGCTTGAACGTAGGCAAGGTTGATCTTTGATCATCCCCCGAGACATTTAGGTCAGTCCTTTAGGAGTCCGTCATAATAAACTGACATTTCATCATGTATATCGTCATCTGTAAATCGGTCAAGTCGTCAGTCGAACTACATGGTCTCTGCGTGTATAACGTAGGCAAGGCTAGTCTGTTGATCAGCCCTCGAGGCCCCTAGGATAGGTCTTTAGGTTAGTTTCTTGGTCAAAATCTCAGAAAATCCCAAAAACATTTGAAAAATCAAAACATTTGTAAAACCTTGAAAAAATACCAAAACAGCGTCAAAACATTGCAAAACATCCAAATATTTGAAAAATAAATAAAAATTCATCCGTTTCATCTCGCTTGCACCCGCAATAACATCATCCATAATAAACTGATCGTCATCCTCAAACTTTGGTGAAACAGTTAGAAGCAAGTCTAGTAGCTCAAAAAGTAAAACTCCAAACATCAAGTCTGAAGTTTAAAGTCAGTACGTAAGCAAGTTGTTCATCTCTTGGTATCGGTAACACATCATCTAAATTGGTCCCATATCAATCATCCCTTAGAACACTTTGGGTAAACGAAATGACATGCCACCATCCTCTAACATGTCCTAGGATGAATCCTTCCTACAATGGGCATTATCTTTTGGCAATAAGTTTCGGCTCTTATCCTTAGAAAACACATCCTCCTTCTGTTAGCAGTATTGAAGAGCATCAGTTTGTTTGTGTACTTGGTCTTTATCTTTTGACTTATCTTATTTGCACTCATTCCAAGGACGTCTCGATGATATCCCAAAATGAAGGATTTAGAGAAATAGGAATGGGACAACAATCATTATCTTTTGTCCGCTATGCTTGTTGGACGTTCTTGTAATATAACCTCAACAAATACTTGCTTTGTTAGATATGTATGGAAGAAGTCTAGGGCAACTTGTTGACTATTACATGGATATGTTTACCTTTTCGTGTTTTGGTCCGAGGTGCCTGAAACTTCTAAAGTGCATCCTAGCAAGGTTTCCATATGTCAAGTGTGAACAAGAATATTCCTATCTACTTGTCAAGTCAAAGTTCATCTCATGGGGTACAACGCCATCCTGGTTTTCTATACCTTGATGCATCGTACCACGTGTGTTATCAAACATAAAAAAATTTGACCCTTTGAAAAATCCCAATTCCACGGCAAGTAATCATCATCATCATCATTATCATTTACATCATCCCGTGTCTTGTTGAAATAACTTCTTCTTTTCTTACTAACCGCACTAACAAGGTACTATGATAGTTGTTCATCATCGCCATCATCGTCACCGATTCTGCATCCACAAATCATTAGCATATCACATAAACATATCACATAGGAATCATAAACACATTTTCATAAACATATCATATAGGAACATACGCATTGCATTTTTATGATCATATAAACAGGTTATTATAAACATTCTTCATAGATAGATACATCCATGTCATTGCATTTCACCCAGTACATTGCATCTCATGGTATTATATCAATAAATATTCATTTGCATTTCATAACCATTCCATATCACCATCTATCATCTAAATCATTACATAACATGAACAAAAGCATTCCATAATCATTTTTGCATAATCATAATAATATAAGCATTTAATTCATTAGGCATACATACTTGCATAACATAAGTGACATCATATCATCATGTTACATTCACATTACACATCAACATATCACTTTGCATTAACATATCATTGCATCACATACATCATCATTAATTACAATAACATTTGTTATTCTAAACATCTCATTAAACCATCTCATTATACATTAACACCATTTCATTCGCATCATATTAGGACCATCACATTTTCATATTTCATTATCCATATCATCTCATAAATAACATCATAAAACATTTATTACATAAATCATTCCACATAGGCATAAACGTATAAAATTCATATATGCATCCATTCATTAACATTGCATAAGCATAATTTACATATCATTTCACATATCGGACCATTGCATTTTGCATTATCATAAATAAATCATCACATTTGCATATCATAGGTGAACATAATATAGATCTATTAGTCATAATCATAACACATGTATCATCATCAGAAATAAACACATCCATAAAAGACATCACTGCAAAGCATATAGAAATAAATGCATCCATAACATATAGAAGTAGAACCATACATACATACATAAGGATAACACATTGCATCACATCAAAAGCATTATCAACTCATATATATATATCATCAATAATGTCACTGTCATAGTACAAAGAATAAATCGGATCGCTGTATATATATGTCAATCGGTACAAAAGGCCCCTCGGGCTATAAAAAATGAGCCCATAAGGCACAAAAAATACATCATAATATCTCGATCAAGCTCGATCCTGGTGAATGTTTCCCTCGCCCCTATCACCATGACCCTCTGGTGGTCTCTAGCTGGCCCGCTCTAAATACTCTGGGACCCATGCTGCTCTGGGTATGGCCTCATGATAAGCCCGTCGGTAGTACTCTACCTCTCGGATGGCATCCCTCTAGGATCGCACTGGCACTATACCTTGGGAGGAGGAGGATGTCATACTCTCGATCTGCTGTCTGTGGCCTAGCTCTGTGGCTTCCTATAGCTCGACAGCCTATCTCTGTTGCACGGCCTGATCTCTCTCGGCCCTGAGCTGCTCTCTCTCAGCCCTCGCCTGGTTTCTATCTGCTGTCATCGCCTGAACTTGGGCCTGTAGCTGCAAAATCAGCGCATCTCGAGCGTCTGCCTGCCCCTGTGGCTGCACATGTGGCTACACCTGAGGCTGATCCTCGTCTCGTGGTGGCTCCTGCTACTGGTCCTGCATATGTACATCTTCGTGACCTGGCGGGACTAGGGAACACTTGGTGGATCTTGTCGAATATCCACCCTCGGTCCTCGCCCCCATCCTCTCCCTCTGCCTCTGACTCTGCGTGGATCTGGATCCTCACCTAGAACGGTCAATCGAAGTGGAGGTCTGAACCAGTCCCTGTAGGCCTGAGTAGTGCCGGGATCTGCTAGGCCCTGATCATAGGCCCACGGTCGGGCTACCAAGTGCCTAAAGCTGTCAACTGCCACCAATGTGGGAATACCATGTCCCCATGATATCTGTGTCATGCTGCGAGTAAAGACGACTACATAACCGTCATCTGGCTAATCTTGTGGCTCTCTGAATTGACGTTGTACGCGCCCAGGCAGGTACCTCTCAATCATCGTATGCTCCTGCCCCTGCATGTAACGGTCCTGGCTGCAATAAAAGAGTTGATCAGCATCGTTGGCCCATTTGGGCCGACCAAGGTATGGTCTCTAGGTGAAAACAAGCATGTCATCTAGGACCCGCCTCCAATAGGGGATCTCGTGCTCACCAGTGTGTGTAAAGGACACACCGCCTCTGTATCATGCCACAAGGAGATAATCTGCCCCCATCAGAACTGGAAGGCCATGTGGACGCAACATAGAAATGTGCTCCCATGCCCAGACGTGAAGTAAGGTCACTCCAGCCCCCAACGCTCTGCCGTCCATGTATACATACTCATGCAAGTCTTGGTAGAGTGAGGCGAGAAGAAAAGGCCCCCACGTGAAACAAATAGGTCTGTCTTGGACCATCCGCTCCTAGCAATACCCCCAGCCGGGACTGAAATATCACCGTCGTCAGTTTGGGGCAATAAGACCCGAAATAATAGCTGCAACTGCCTAGTTGTAGGGAGGTGTAATAACCCTGTAACGCTCTAACTCAATCTGCCCCTCGTAGTAGATGATGTCCCGTGTGGCGAGGACTCTGATGTAGGACTCGCATCCCTCATCCATGTCAAAGATCACCCAGCGACCGTGAATAGGCAATTGGAAAATGCGCCAAATGTCCTCTAGAGTAATGGTGGCCTCGCCAGTGGGAAGATGAAATGATGACGTCTCGCTGTGCCATATCTCGGCCAGTGCTGATAACATCCCCAAGTGAGTGCGCACGGGCGCTGCATACTCAATGTGCCATAATTCCGCAGCTCTTAGTCGATCCTGGTCCCTGTTGCTCAGGTCCTGTAAGACGCTAGCCAAATCTTGCAATCGGTGCTCCGGAGAGTAGAGCTCCCTCGCTACATCCTGCATCAAGGAAGGTCAACGTGTTAAATTTTTTGAAAATTTCTAGGTCGAACGCTCCAAAAGGTCCCCAGCGGCGCAGTTTGTGATGGCGTCGTAGTTTGATTTTACTCAAACTTCAACGCTCGAGCTCTAAAAAATGCAAAAAAGCACTGCCGCGGTGCACTTTTTCCCCTAGCGTCACAGTGTGCGTGAAATGAGTGACATTGCGGCATAGTTTTGTCAAACCGGCCTGTCGAGCTCGAGCCCAGCGTCAGAGTTTCTTAACTCCGAACTGCATCGCTGTGGCGCAACAAGGCACTGCGCGGTGCACTTTAAATGCCGAGCGGCGCTATATAGTGCCACTGGAGGCAAGCTCCCCTTTTAAAGCATTAATTACGACATTAAATGAAAAGACTAAGCTCGGGTAAGGGTCACATACCGGTGCCCCGATGCCAGGTGGCCGCTGGTATGTCCGAACTCGATCAGTGATGTGTAGGGGAAGTTGTCATTGCGCCATATCACCGGAGAGTCAGAGCTCAAATATCAGGTTTGCTAGCGGAGGTGTGTGAAAATGACTTGAAAGTGACCTCGCGGGCCCCTTTTAAGCCTAAAAATTAGGGTTTTTTAACCCTAAAAGGCTTTCCTGCTAGGGTTTTGGATCCCCGAACCTGTTTTTGTCCGTTTGAGGCTTGTTTTTCATCATGTATTGCATTTAGACATTTTAGCCTCCCTGAGTCTCTTCGGACTGGCTCGTACTTTATCACCTTTTATACGGATTTTTAAAATTAAAATTTTCACCGACTCTAGGGGGCATTATAATGGTGTTTTCTCACCTCATACAAAGAACAAGTTTTAAATATCAAAAAATTTTGGCTTTGATCGAGATTGGTTATTCTTTGAACCAACGCAACAAGTGCATTGCTTCAAAGAGGGGCAAAATGCAAACACGTAAAATATATTGATTGACATTGTGCATTTGATCCTAACTTACTAACATTGTTTCTCCCTGAATCATCCCTCAGTCTAACCATTTAATCAAATTCCCCTATCTGATTAAATTCATCAATATTCGCCTCTTAATTAAATAAATCATTTTATCTAGTTTAGTCAATCTCTTTTGTTAATTAAATCACCTAATATCCCTATTTAATTAAATAATAATTTTATTTGATTAAATCTCTAAAGTCTGTTCATTAAATTGAATAAATTAAAACCTTATGTGATTTAATCTAACACCATTTCTTTTAATTAGATAAATCAAAATCCTTATTTAATTATTGTCTTACCATATTCCTCTCTTATTTGATTTAAATAAATCCATAAATCTAAGTCAAATAAGTCACATCATCAAATCTCCTGTTAAATTAATTAACCCTTGATTAATTTAATGTCGCATCCTCTAGATAATGCAAGTTGCACATGAAAATAGATTTAATTCATTTATTAAATCCCTATTTTTCCTCACAAGGCATCTTTTGGAATATTCTCTCAATTTGAATTCAAAAATTCCAAGTCAACATGTACATCCAACAAGGCATTAACTTCCTCTTACATGCCCTTTGCCTTGAGTCAAGTGGCATTTATTGCATTTTCCCTTCCCTCTTGCATGTCATTTTAACAAATTTGAAATTCAAATATTTGCATTTACTGGCACAAACCCCAAATCTTGCACATCCTTCATCCATTGATAGCTTGACAAGTGGCATCATATCATTGGATGAATGTTAGTCCCACATTGTTCAAATTTGGACATTCATCCATCTTGAAATTCTATAAATAAAGAGTTCATATCCTCATTTGATCATCCACAAACATTGCAAAGTTATTATGCTAAAATATTTAGCCATTTCCATCCATCATTGAATTCTTAGCTAGGCTTTTTACAGATTTGGCTTGGAGTTCTCATCTTTCATCAAAGTGGATCAATGTCATCTTCAACATATCAAAATTTCATCATAGGAATTGGGAAAGGGCCAATCAAATTGGCACCAATTCCCCCATGGGATCATGAGTTTGCATATTTAAATTAGGATTCAAATTATTTCATTGTTTTTATTTGGTTATTCATTGTTTTCTTTCCTATTTTGAGTTTGTAAATGGATTTCATGGGGAATCCTTGTTTTAGCTTGCAATTCCTTGTTTAACTTGTTTACTCATGTTGTTTTGCAGGTACTAGGAAAAGGGTTCACACACCCTAC